>CM046439.1:1015728-1213158 GCA_025506505.1 Flaveria sonorensis | reverse complement strand
AGCATGTCTTGCCAGAAATAGACATCTTGACCTCCTTGACTCTGATGACATACCACCTGTCTGGATTAGTAGCAAAGGTCCAGGATAGGATAGGTCCTTCTAGTTGAAGAGCTCTACTAGATTTGGAGTTGGTTGAGCAACCTTTCTTGTACTAACTCAGGATGCTCTGACTTATCCTGAGGTGATAGGTGGATGCCTTGGACTTCTTCTTAGAACTACTCTTTCTGGCCATCCTTTTCCTCCTCTTTGAAGTCTTTAACTGAGAAGACCGGCCTTAAGCACCAGGTTGACTTGTTGTGTCTTTCTTAGTTGGGTCCTCTTCCCTTAAAAGTTTAGAAGGAGAAGGTTTGGACCCTACTATGTATTAGAAGATGAAGTTGGCTGAGATGCAGCTCTATGCTCAAGTTGTGTTGTCTCAGTGGGTTCAACCTTTACCTCAACTTCAGGTTGAGCTTGACTTGGTGGAGAATGCAAGTCAACAAGCTCTCCCTTTTTGATCTTCTGCTTGATCACTCTAATGTGCTCATCCATAGTGGATAGAGATATTGGACCTAGCCTCTTTTCAGAGAATCCATACAGCTTCAAGAAGTCCGTCATCCTCTGTCTATCAGCGGACTTCTTTTGACTCTTTTGGATGATGGCACTTGACTTTGCAGCTTTTTCCCTTATTTTTCTCTTAGCATCCTTTCGTTCTTTGATAACTTGTTGTTCCAGCTTCTTAAGATACTCGAATTCAACATATTCATATGATAAGGGAAGAAGTACAGATGCTTGATAAAGACCTGTGGCACTCAGGTAGCTAATAATGTTTTGTCTATTAGCTTCCTTATCTACCTAAGGTTGTTCAGTTGCCAATTCATTGAGTTCCTCTAAGTGAAGAAAGATGAGTTCATCTATGTTGTAGTTCCTGGTCCCCAGGTAGTTTAATCTGGCTGCCCTCAACTTATTATTCTAAGTAGTTGGCCTGGGGGCAGCCCTGATAGCAACTTCCATGAACCTTGGAGACCCTCTTGAACTCTTTCCCCTTAGCTTCCTCTTCTTTTCTCTCTCTCTCCTCCTCCTCAATCTTCTCAGAGTTCATCTTCCTCTTCCCTTTGTCACGTACAGGCCTTGGTGTCTCAGGTGGAGAGAGATTTGGCTTCTTGCTTGGTTCAGTAGTCAAGCTCTAGCCAGAGAGAGTTTGTAAAGTACCCTTCACCAGCTGGTGCCTCACTGAGAGTTGATGATGTTGAAGCGGTTCTTGTAACAAGGTCTGAATTTTGAAAACCTCTTGCTCCCCATGAAGTCTAAAACTTAAAACCTCTCGTTATCTTGAATCCTCTCAGCCAGTCTGCCAGCTTGCTTGCTTTGACTAGGATTGGCAAGTGGCATGTGGACTAGAGGAAGACTCATAGAACTTCAAGGTTTGAAACTTGAAAACCTCTTGCTGCCCATGAAGTCTATGCAAAATCAAAGCTCTCTTGTCAGCATCATACCTCCACCCAAGTATTTCATTCTCAGCATCATGGGGTGGGGTAGACATAGCTCTTGGAATACCCTCCTCAAATAGACTTTGAATGAGTTAGTCCACATCAATATGGACTTGTGTAGGTTGCTGAGTATGGACAATTGCAAGTAAGGTTGGTGAATCCTCAATGTCCATACTCTGTGAAGAACTCCCAGGTTCTGTGATTGCTTGGAATTTCTCCCCTTTTTTGGTAGCATCACCCACTTGCATAGGTGAGCTAGGGGTTAGGTTTGTCACATCCATAGGTTCTTGTGTTCCTGGTTGAGCCCTCCTAAAAGGTCTCCTAGCTAGTTGTTCCTTGAGATCAGAAATCTCACGTTGTTGATCATTGATCTTTCTTAGCAAGGTAGTCACCTGAGATTCCAAGTGACTAACCTTAGAGACTAAATAGGTGAAGGTTTGAGTCAGCTTTTGCACCTTTAGTCTCATATTCCCCTTATCTTCATCAGAAGAATCACGAGGGGATGAGAGAATAGGACCTAAGTCTTCTTCCTCATCACCAGCACTTTGTTCTTGGGCCGCTGGATTTCCCCTGCACCATGACATCTTCAAGTGGAGTGTCATGGGATGGGTTTGCCATGGTTGAGGTCTTAATGATGGAGTCACTTGCTGAAGTGAGAGCCTCTTCCATATGGACCTCCTGAACAGGTTCATGGAGATCCACCTCAGTAGTGGGTGGATGATATGGGCTAGATATGGGAGAAACAGGAGTACTCATCTCTTCTTGAGTAGGGGAGGAGAAGAGAGTCTTTAGAGTTGCAGCGGAAAGTGCGTCAGCTTTATGAAAAAATAGACCAGAGAAACCATGTCCTCTCTGTCCTCAGAAGAAATCAGTCTTCACACCATTTGGCTTCAGAAGATTTTGTCTTTAAAGCTTCGGAAGACTTCATCTTTGGCTTCGGAAGATTTGGACTTTGGCTTCGAAAGATTTTACACTTAGAATATTTTCTGTGGAGAGTGTAAAACTTCCGAAGCAACTTCTACCTTGTACATCAGTGCATGCATGCAGGAAGCACCTTGGTTGTTTTGACTTCTTTGGTTGCATCAGCTTTCTAATCTTTTAATATAACCTTACAAACTCCCCTAGGCTGATGCTACCAAAACAAAGAAGTTATTCAGATGTTGACAGTCCTCATTAGGATCAAGACCATACCTTGCTTCATCATCTGGTCAGGATCCCACAGACTCTCATTATATCTTCTCATGTCATGGAGATCATGTAGAGGAAGATCAAGCATGTCTTGCCAAAAATAAACATCTTGACCTCCTTGATCTCTGATAACATACCATCTGTCTGGATTAACAGCAAAAGTCCAGGACAAGATGGGTCTTCTAGTTGCAAGAGGCTCCTCTTTGAGTTGGAGTTGGTTTGAGCAGCCTCTTCTTGCACTACCTCAGGATCCTCTGACTCATCCTGAGGTGTAGAGGTGGATGTCTTGGTCTTCTTTTTGGAAACGCTCTTCATGGCCATCCTTTTCGTATTCTTTGAAGTCTTTAATTAAGAGGATTGGTCTTCAGCACCAGGTTGTTCTACTGTGTCTCCCTCAGTTGGGTTTTCTTCTCTCACAGGTTCAGAAGGAAAGTGAAGAGGACCCTGCTGTGGATTAGAATATGAAGTTATGGTGTCTCAAGGGGGTTCAACCTTCACAACCTCAGGTTGGGCTGGACTTAGTGGCGAATGCAAGTCAACAAGCTCTCCCTTCTTAATCTTCTTCTTGATCACTCTAATGTGCTCATCCATAGTGAATAGAGACATTGGACCAAGCCTCCTCCTGGAGAATCCATACAGCTTCAAGAAGCTCATCATCCTTTGTCTGTCAGCAGACTTCTTTTGGTTGTTTTGGATGATGGCTCTTGACTTCCTTGAACTGGGGAAAGGGTAGGAGCATGCTTGTAGAGCCTTTTTTGTCTTATTTCTTCCTTGTTCTTGAGGAGCAATGCTGCATCCTCTGCCTCCTTCCTCTCTTTGGACAATTCCTTGTCAGCCAGTTCATTCAGTTTTTCTAAGGGGAGAGAGAACAGTTCATCTACATTGTAATTTCTGGTCTCCAATTAGTTTATCCTGGCTTCTCTTAACTCCTCATCCTGAGTGTTTGTCCTGGGGGCAGCCCTGATGGCAGCTTCCATGAAGCCTGGAGACTCTCTTGAATTTTCTCCCCTTAGCTTCCTCTTCCACTCTCTTTCCTCCTCCTCAATGTCCTTAGAAGTCAGTTTTCTTTTCCCGTTGTCACTCACAGGCCTTGGTGACTTAGGGTGGAGAGAGCTTTGGCCTTTATTGTTTGATTCAACAGTCAAGCTGTTGCCAGAGAGAGGTTGTGAAGCACCTTCACCAGCTGGTGCCTCACTGAGGGTAATGGGTGCTGAAGAAGTTCCTGTCTCAAGGTTCATAGGTTTAACTTCTAGGCCTTCAGTCAAGGCTTCCCCCTTGAAGTTAATCTTAGGTCCACTTCAACATCCAGTTGACCAAAGTTTTACCTGCTAGCCTCTGTGTATATAGTCTTGACCTCAGCTTGTATTCTTCAAACAACCCTTTTTTGAATCCTATCTGCTAATCTTGCAGCTTGTCTGTTTTGACTTTAGTTGACAAGTGGAAGATCAATCAGATGGATGCTCTCATAGAAGCTTAGGTTAAAAAATTTTATATTGACCCTGAGATCTAAAGATGACTACAGCTCTTCTATCAGTGTCATACCTCCATCCCATGATTGGATTCTCAGTGTGATGAGATGGGGTAGGCATAGCTCTTGGAATACCTTTCTCAAACAAACTTTCTGTGAGTGAGTCCACATCTATGTAGACTTAGGCAAGTAAGTCCACATCCATGTAGAATTTGAGGAGGTTACTGAGTATGGACCATTACAAATAAGGGTGGTGAATCCTCCAAGTTCATACTCTGTGAAGAACTCCCAGGTTCTGTGATTGTTTGGACTTTCTCCCCCTTTTTGGTAGCATCACCTTTTTACAAGTGAGCTTGGGGTTGGGTCTGTCACATCCATAGGTTCTTGTGGACCTGGTTGAGTAATTCGAAGTGGTCCCTCAGCTAACTTGCCCTTGAGATCGGGATCTTAAGTTGCTGATCATTGACCCTCCTTTGTAAGATAGTCACCTGAGATTCCAGGTGACTTATCTTTGAGACTAAATAGGTGCATGTTTTTATCAGTTTTTGCACCTTTAGTTTCAGACTCCCCTCGTCTTCATCAAAAGAATCACGGAGGGATGAGAGAATAGGACCAAGGTCTTCTTCCTCATCACCAGCACTTTGTTCTTGGCTGCTGGATTTCCCCTGACATGACAGCTTCAAGTGAAGTGTCAATGGGATGGTTTGCTATGGTTAAGGTCTTAATGATGTAATCACTTGCTAAAGTGAGAGCCTCTTCCATATGGACCTCCTGAGTAGTATGTGCAGGGGTTTGTTTGGATTTTCCTTAGTAGCTGACGGTAATTTTTGGCTGTATAGGTGGTTGGGAAGTAGAAGGTGTGGGTTCAACACTAGCTGGTGCTGTTTGATTGTCACATTAAGCAATAAGCTCTAATATTTTTGGAACAAGGGCTGTTTCTACCCATGAGAAGCCAGTAGTTGGCTTCCTCATAGTCTTGAAGATGCCGGGCTTTATCTGTCCCATTTGGAAAAACCCAAGCCTTGGTCCTGGGCTTATCAAAGTGATTTGAAGACAATTTAATAGTAATTGATCCTATGTTCAAGCTTTGAGGATCACTAGCTGTTGTTGATAAATAACTTTCAATCACTTGGTCTTTTTTCATCTTCCACATCATCTTTGAAAGATTGGACTTGACCTTCAACACCTCGAAAGTTTTGACAAACTTCTGATGTTTTGGAGACTTGACCTTCGAAAGATCTTGCTTTCATTGCAGCAGGCTTCAGTACTTCGAAAGCATTCATTTCTTCCGAGACCAAAATTTCTTCCGAAGGCAAGTTTTAACTTGTCTTCTTTTTCACCTTGGAGCTTCCAAAGGGAAAAGATTTTCCTTCCGAAGCTAGTTCTTCTCAGAAGTTTTTCTCTTTGATCATGTGAATTATACTTTTAGGATTGTAGATGCAATCCTTAACAAGATGAGAAGTACTACCGTACATGATACAATCCATTTGCTTCCTTCTGAGAGTCTTCTTTTGAGAGAAAAACCGAACTTGATCACTTTCGACCTCCATCTTCATCTTCACAGATGATGCAGCAGGCTTCTTAGGGTGAGGCTTGCTTTTGGAACTGGATGGTTCAGGCTGTCTAGCAGTGATACACAGCTGATCAGCCTTCTTCTCTTTGTTGGGATGAGTTGGACATGAACTAGAACTCCTGGTACTAGAGTTCATAGTTGACTCTTCAGCCTTCACCACTTTGAATCCTGTAGAGATAAACATTTGTTTCTGCTTAGAGTTAAAAGTGGCATTGATCTCTTGAGCCTTCTTTGATTTTCACTTTGCTTTCCTGATCAAGTTCTTCCTTTTAAACTTGGTTATCCTAGATTCTTTCCTCTCCTCAGGATAATAGTGACCCTTTTTAGGATGATCTTCTTCATTATTCTTAGAATCATCCTTCACTATCTCCTCTTCATCCTCTTCATTAGTGGGGTCTATGAGGGAAGCTCATCTTCACAAGTTCCACACCTTAGAGTTCTTTCAGGCAATAGAGTGTGTGGATGAGCTATCTCAGTAGATCCCAGTCCCTGCCTATTCTGATAACAAACTTTTGCATGCAAGGATGAGGATATCATGTTCTTGAAGGTCTTTTCTTCAAGAACACGTCTGCCTTGGCTTTGTTGATCACAAGCTCAGCCTGGCATTCAGTTAACTTAGTGATGAGATCTTTTTTGAGTCCTGTAGTTGGTATGTTCATGGTTAAGAGTTAAAATGGTTTTCTCAAAATCTTCCAAGGCTTAATTTGCTTTCATAAGAAAATTGTCCTTCAAATACATGCAAGTACTTAGTAGCATATTTAAGCTTCAGAAGATATCTCAGAATTTCTTTCGAAGGTAAATTTCTTATAAGTAGTTATTTGATTTGAAGACATAATTTTCTTCCGAAGACAACTTGAAATTTGCTTTCAGAAGAAAATTGTCCTTCAAATACATGTAAGTACTTAGAAGCATATTTAAGCTTTGGAAGATATCTTAGAATTTCTTACGAAGGTAAATTTCTTATAAGTAGTTATTTGACTTGAAGACATAATTTTCTTCCAAAGACAACTTGAAGTCTTCTATTTTAAGTTTGTAATCATTTTCAGCTCTTTTGAAATTAGCTTTTAAATTTTAAGGACTCAAGATCAATTCTCGTCTCTAAGTTATAGGACCTATATCAGTTAACTTTAGTAATTCATTCAGGTGTACAAGGATGTACCAATACCTAGGGAGCTTCATCAGTGTAGTTTGGTCTGGTTTGTGCTTGGCCATCATTTGTCCTTGGTGCCTTGCACTCTCTAGCAAAGTGTCCCATTTGGTTACAGTTGTAACACTTCACTTTGCTTTTGTCCAGCCCAAACTTTCCACTGTTTGTATTGCTAGGAAACTTCCTCCCTGTCCTCTTGCAAAACTTCATGGCTCTGTGAGTGAGAAGAGCCATCTGCTGGACTATTTCCATGTACTCCAGATCATCTAGATGGATACAGTCTAGGTCTTCAAGGGTAAAGAGAAAGTTGCATGTGCTTTCATCAGTAGACACAAAGGCTTGTGAAGAGCTTGTCTCTTGGAATGGGCCTCCTTGGATGTAGCTCTTTCTTGGTGTCTCCAGGAAGGTGATGAAAGGACCCTTTTGTGAGTTGTCAGGGTAGCAGATGAGATGATGCTGTGGTTCTCTGCAATCCCTTTCAACCACATGAAGGGCTGAACTATGCTGAATGTTGGAGTTACCAGATGGATTTTGCATGTTCATCTCCATCTGGTAGCCACTGAGGATACCTTACAACTCAATGAGAGTAAGGGTCATGAGGTTTTCAGTCCTCTTAATGACCACATAATAGTGTGTTCATTGTCTGGGAAGAGAGGACATGAACTTCCTCACAATGTCCCTGTTCTCAAGAGTTACTCCAACATCCATTAGAGTATCCACAATTTCAACATACCTGAAGTATTGTTGAGTTATAGTTTCACCTATCTTGAAGCTGAAATTCTCAAAATGTTACTTCAAGAGGTCCTTCTTGTTTTCTTTTGCTTCATTTGACCCCTCATACATCAGCTTCAGTGCATCCCATAGTTGCGTGGCAGTCTTGCACTTCTTGAAGCCTCTGTAGATAGAATTTGGAAGCGCAGTTTGAAGGGCGGTCATGGCCTTCTGATCTATATCAATCTTCTTCCAGTCTTCATCAGAATAATCAGCCACTTCCTTTGGTATCATACCACCACCACCAGCAACTTAAGAGGTGTATGGTACATGAGGTCCATAGACAACAGATCCCCACATCCTGGTGTCTTGAGACTTGATGAAGCCTTCCATTCTTTGGTACTAAGTATCAAAGTCATTAGGAGTGATCAGTGGAGACTTTATCATAGTCCCGGTTTCCATATCAGCCTTTATGATAGCTTCCATTTGAGATGTTAAATGTTTTGTAAAACTGAAGGGATTTAAGATGGTAAGATCTTACAATCAAGCTCTGATACCAATTGTTGGACCGTGTAAAGGGTGGTCAATACAATCAGTCTCACAATGAGGAGAGTGTTAGAACACTTAACAGATTAAATGGGGAACCGAGTTTATGTAAATGATACTAAGAACACAAGTAACTGAGACAGAACTAAGAACAATAATAGACGAATATGGTTTTCAGGGATGCCGTATATTGCTCTCAAGTTCTATTACAAGTGTTACAAAGCATAAAAAGAAATACAAGGACCTGAGATACTTTATACTACATTCTACAGCCGTCAATACTTTGAAAGACAGCTGGAAACACTAATCTAGAAAACAAGATCAATGTAGAGTCAAAAGACAGATTGCCTTTTGACTAGTGACTATGACATGCCATAGCTCACATCCTTTTCTATTATAAAAAGGTTAACAGGTACAAAGTAGGAAGTTACAGACAAAGACCATAATCTACAGTTTACACAAGAATAGACTTTTCACCAACTTGTATAAGTTGGTGAGTCTTCAGAGTTCCAACGGAAAATGTGTCGGCTTTATGAAAAAGTAGATCAGAGAAAGCATGTCCTCTCTGTCCTCAGAAGAAATCAGTCTTCACACCATTGGCTTCAGAAGACTCTGTCTCTGAAGCTTCGGAAGACTTCATCTTTGGCTTCGAAAGATTTGGACTTTGGCTCTGGAAGATTTTACACTTAGAATTTTTTCTGTGGAGAGTGTAAAAATTCCGAAGCAACTTCTACCTTGTACATCAGTGCATGCATGTAGGAAGCACCTTGGTTGTTTTGGCTTCTTTGGTTGCATCTACCTTCTAATATTTTAATATAACCTTACACTAATAATAATTGATCCTATATTCAAGTTTTGAGAATCATCAGCTGTTGTTGATGAAGAACTTTCAGTCACTTGGTCTTCCTTCATCTTCCAGACCATCTTTGGAAGATTAGACTCGACCTTCAACACTTCGAAAGTTTTGACAACTTCGAAAGTTTTGGAGACTGGACCTTAAGAAGATCTTGCTTTCACTGTAGCAGGCTTCAGTACTTCGGAAGCATTCCTTTCTTCGGAGACCAACTTTTCTTCTGAAGGCAAGTTTTCCCTTGTCTTCTTCTTTCCTTTCGAAGCTATTTTTTCTTTCTTCTTCTTAGTAGTTTTCTTTTTGATCATATGGACAGTACTTTTAGGATTGTAGATGCGCTCTTTAGCAAGATAGGAAGTACTACCACATATGATACAATCCATTTGCTTCCTTCTGATAGCCTTTTTTTGAGAGAAGGACTGAACTTGATCACTTTCCACCTCCATCTTCATCTTCACAGATGATGCAACAAGCTTCTTAAGGTGAGGCTTGCTTTTGAACTGGATGGTTCAAGCTATGTAGCAGTGGTACATAGCTGATCAGCCTTCTTCTCTTTGCTGGAATGAATTGTACATGAACTAGAACTTCTGGTACTAAAGTTCATAGTTGAGTCTTCAGCCTTCACCATTTCAAATCCTGCTAAGATAAACACTTGTTTTTGCTTAGAGTTGAAAGTGGCCTTGATCTCTTGAGCCTTCTTTGATTTCCTTTTGGCTTTTTTGATCAAGTTCTTCCTCTTGGACTTGGTCATTCCAGATTCTTTTCTCTCCTCAAAAGAATAGTGTCCCTTCTTAGGATGATCTTCACTCTTCTTAGAATCATCCTTCACTATCTCCTCTTCATCCTCTTCATTAATAGGGTCTATGAAGGGAAGCTCATCTTTACAAGTTTCACACCTTGGAGATCTTACAGATAATAGAGTGTGTGGAGGAGCTATCTAAGTAGATCCCAGTCCTTGCTTATTCTGATAACAAACTTTTGCATGCAGAGATGATGATATCATGTTCTTGAAGGTCTCTTCTTCAAGAACACACTTTTCTGCCCTGGTTTTACTGATCATAAGCTCAGCCTAGCATTCAGTTAACTTAGTGATGAGATCTTTTATCTGAGTCTTGTAGTTGGTATGTTCATGCTTAAGAGTTGAAATGGTTTTCTCTAGATCTTCTATTTTAAGTTTGTAATCATTTTCAGCTCTTTTGAAATCAGCTTTTAAAATGTTTAAGGACTCAAGATCAGACCTCATCTCTAAGTTATAGGACCTATATCTGTTAACTTTAGCAATACATTCAGGTGTATAAAGATGTTCCAATACCTTGGCTTCTTCATGATATGCCATCAGTGCTTGGTTTGGAGATGCATCATCAACCTGAAAGCTCCAGTCAAAGCCTCCTTCTTCAACAACAACTGCAGCTTGGGCTTCTCATTCTGGGGAGCTCCATCAGTGTGGTTTGGTCTGGTTTGTGCTTGGCCACCATTTGTCTTTGGTGCCTTGAGCAAAGTGTCCCATTTGGTTATAGTTGTAACACTTTACTTTGCTTTTGTCCAGCCTAAACTTTCCACTGGTTGCATTGCTACGAAACTTCCTCCCTGTCCCTTTGTAAAACTTCTTGGCTCTGTAAGTAAGAAGAGCCATCTGCTGGACTATTTCCATGTACTCCAGATCATTTGGAAGGATACAGTCCAGGTCTTCAAGGGTAAAGAGAAGGTTGCCTGTGCTTTCACCAGTAGACACAAAGGCTTGTGAAGAGCTTGTCTCTTGGAATGGGCGTACTTGGATATAGCTCTCTCTTGGTGTCTCCGGGAAGGTGATGAAAGGACCCTTTAGTGAGTTGTCATGGCAATAGATGTGATGATGATGTGGTTCTCTGCAATCCCTTTCAACCACATGTAGGGCTAAACTCTGCTGATTGTTGGAGTTACCAGATGAATTTTGCATGTTCATCTCCATTTGGTAGCCACTGAGGATACCATATAACTCAGTGAGAGTAAGGGTCTTGAGGTTCTCAGTCCTCTTGATGACCACACAATAGTATGTCTATTGTTTGGGAAGATAGGACATAAACTTCCTCACAATGTCCCTGTTCTCAAGAGTTACTCCAACATCCATTAGAGTGTCCACAATCTCAACATACCTGAAGTATTGTCGAGTCATGGTTTCACCTGTTTTGAAGGTGAAGTTATCAAACTGCTGCTTCAAGAGATCCTTATTTTTCTCTTTTGCTTCAGTGGACCCCTCATACATAAGCTTTAGTGCATCCCATAGTTGCTTAGCAGTCTTGCACTTCTTGAAGCCTCTGTAGATGGGGTTTGGAAGAGTAGATTGGAGTCATGGCTTTCTGATCTATATCTATCTTTTTCCAGTCTTCTTCAGAATAGTCAGCCACTTTGGTATCATACCACCACCAACAGCAGCTGAAGAGGTGGATGGTACATGAGGTCCAGAGACAACAGATCCCCACATCCTGGAGTCTTGAGACTTGATGAAGCCTTCCATTCTTTGGCACGAAGTATCAAAATCATCAGGAGTGATCAGTGGAGACTTTGTCATGGTACCGGTTTCCATATCAGCCTTTGTGATTGCTGCCATTTGAGTTGTTAAGTGTTTTGTGAAACTGAAAGGATTTAAGATGGTAAGAACTTACAATCAAGAGCCTAAAATGCTCTGATACCAATTGCAGGACCGGTTAAGGGATGGTCAATACAATCAGTCTCACAATGAGGAGAGTGTTAGAACACTTAACAAATCAAATAGGGAACCAGGTTTATATGAATGATACTAAGAACACAAGTAAACAATGAGACAGAACTAAGAATAGGAACAAGATAAGTATGATTTTCAAGAATGCTGTATATTGCTCTCAAGTTCTTTTACAAGTGTTACCAAGCATTAAAAGAAATACAAGCACCTGAGATACTTTATACTACATCCTATAGCCGGCCATACTTTGAAGACTAGCTGGAAACACTAATCTAGACAACAAGATCAATGTAAAGTCAAAAGGCAGATTTCCTTTTGACTAGTGACTATGACATGACATAGCTCACATCCTAATATATTACAAAAAGGATAAAAGATACAAAGTAGAAAGTTACAGACTCTAAACCATAATCTACAGTTATAAAAGCATGGACCTTTTCACCAACTCATGCAAGTTGGTGAGTCATCAGAGTTGTAGCGGAAAGTTGGTCAGCTTTATACAAAAATAGATCAGAGAAAGCATGTCTTCTCTGTGTTCGGAAGAAACCAGTCTTCACTTCATTGGCTTCGGAAGACTTTGTCTTTGAAGTTTTGGAAGACTTCATCTTTGGCTTCGGAAGATTTGGTCTTTGGCTTCGGAAGATTTTACATTTAGAATAATTTGCTATGAGAAGTGTAAAACTTCCGAAGTAACTTCTACTCTGCACAATGTGCATGCAAGCAAGAAGCTCTTTGGTTGCTTTAGTTTTTTGGTTGCATCAGCCTTTCAAGTATAACCTTAAATATATATATATATATATATATATATATATATATATATATATATATATATATATATATATATATATAAAACACAACTAATTACTAAATATTTGTTAAGTGATTTGGATATTTTTCACAAAAGTTTATTAAATTTTGAATTTGGCCAATAAAGCAATGTATTAGATTTTATATTATATATATTTCTTTTAACCCGTTTGCTTTTATAGTAATTTTATTTTTCTTTAATAATTTTCGTTCGTTAACTTTTTATTGGCAAACAAAATATGTGTCTGATAATAGTTTTTTTTTTTCTCGATGCTCCGATATTATTTTTTCTGAAAACGGAGTTGTTTATATGTAGTGTCATAGGTTGCCGTTACTGTTCTAGTACTATGACGAACCAAACGGAATTTGAGTAAATAACATTAAACGACAACAATTTTTATGCCGGAAGAGGTTTTAGAGTTTTACTTGGGTGGCCATCACAGTGTGTGTTTTTTTGTGTGTTTTTTATCTGCGTTTGATAATTGGATTCGTGAAAAGATTCCCATCACAATACGCGAGGATCACAATACGCGAGGATGAAAACCTAGTTAATTTAGTTTCAAACTTAAGGCTTATACAAACCATATTCTACTCCATGATATCATCACATCGCTAAATAAGAGAGCAATTTAGTTTCAGATATTAATAATTTTTTAGCTCGTCTATCAACCGTTAATAACTATTTTTGATACATTATTGAAAAAAAGGACAAACATAGTTAAACATATGAGGAGTGGGGGATTGGGTTATGGTAGTTATGGGTTCTAAACCTCAATCATGTAGTCGCGTTGAATTCATTATACAAAATCTTGGTGTTGCTATTTAAAAATTAAATTGAAAATAAGAAACTTATTAAGTGAAATCATTAGGATGGAGGTGGTAGAGATTCGGTTCAAGCGGTTTACAGGAACACCTTCGTAGCAAGGGCGGGTTCAATTGGCTTCACTTTCAGGCGAGGGTAGATTTATGAATGGATGGACAAAATGCAAAATATTTCAAAAAGATGTTTAATCACAAAAATTTAGATCAATAGCTTGTTTTAGTAAGAAAAATAAGCCCAAATATAATTACTAATTGGTTTATTTTGTAATAAATCTTTAAGCGTATTTATTTAACTAGAAATTAAATTGTTATTTAATTAATCCATTAAAATTCCCTAATTATCTCTACAACTTATTTAAAAAAAAAAATACTTAAAACCAAATTTGAAGAGGCGATTACATATTAAAACTAGCTACGTTGACGGAACGAAGAACTTACTAAGCTTGGAGAGTCTGAGATAGAGGTGGTCAAAAAAATCGGTTCGTATAAAAAAACCGAAACCGGTTTGGAATATAAACCGATTTGGACCAAACCGGCCCGGTCCGACGGTTTAATGTCAATTTCACATATTTGGAGTGTCAAACCGGTTTTGAACCCGGTTACAAACCGGTTTTCAAACAATTATTTTATATATTTTATATTATTTAGGCTAAATGTTTAGTTTTTAAAAACAATTATTTAGTTTTTATGTCGTTTGAATTGTTTCTGCGTTTCGTTTGAATTGTTTCTATGTGTAGTTTGAATTGTTTATATGAATGGAGAATAACTAGGCTAAATGTTTGGTTTTTAACTACAATTATTTAGAATTTCATGTCGTTTGAATTGTTTCTATGTTTTATATATTATATATTTTATTTTGATTTTAAATTGTGTATTTAATTTTTACAAAAAGTAGACCCTCAATTGTAATGTTTCTAGCTTTATATGTTTTAATTTTTACAAATAAAAATATTTAAATGCATCTTGTGATTATAAAAACAATTAATTTTAAATTTAATTTATCATCTCTCATAATTTTTATGATTTCCATACTTTATATTTTTTACTACTTTGTAACAATTATAAAAAAAAAACGAACCGGTTTTCAAACCGCCCAAACCGGGTTGGGCCCGAACCGGTTTCCAAACCGCCCAAACCGGTTTCTACAGGTTTGGGATTTCGAAACCTAAAACCGGTTTGAAACCCGAACCGGTTCGAGGCCAAACTGGTTTTGATCAAGTTTCACCAAACCGGTTTTCAAAAAGACCCGGTTTGTTTCTAGTCGGAGACTTACAATTCGGTTTTAGTAAGTTAAATTTCAAACCTTTCAAGTATGATGAAATGCGGACAATTTAATTGATATTTGTATTACTAGTGTTAAACCATCCCGCGTTGCGGCGGGGTGTAAAACGATGCCAAGTAGCATCAATGACACATCACCGTCAGTGTCCACCAAAATCGAAAAAGTACGTGTTAAAAAAAATAAAAATAGAAAAAATAAAACCAAAACGAAAACTCTAGTTTTCCCCACGCTACGCGGGGGGATTTTTGTCGTTTTTCTTCGTATTATGTAGCGTTAGTGTGTTCATTATCATCATGACTTGTCGAAGACGATACAACTAAAATTTTTAAATCGTCCCGGTAGCGATAAATTACATTAAAAATACAAAAACCACCCCCAAAATACAACTAAAAACGCCCAAAAAATACCTAAAAAAATACAAAATCAACAGATAGCCCAAAAAATTAAAAAAAACCACCCCAAAAATACGTACGATGAAATTATTCACAATGTACAACCCAATATGCATAACAAAATTAGTAATTTGTATTATTTAAACTTAAATAATTGTGCCTAAAGCTCCGGTACTCATGTGTTGTTTGGAAGGCCTTCTAGAGTTGCAGTGCTTAGTAAATTCTATATTTTTTAGAGATTTTAGATGATATGGACTACGTCTATAATCCTTAAACTTTAAATTCTACGGTTATAGTTCCCAATTATTATGTTTGCTTTCGGATATAGTCCAAAAGGTTAACACTAGTTAAATTTTTAGGTAAACACACGTAAATTTACTCTTTAACTCTTATTTTTAAAACTCAAATTGGAAACTCCCCTAAATCTCCCACCAATTCCCCTTTATTCTTCCCGGTTAATCAACTCTTATCTTGTGCAAGCAATAAACATGTCAAACATTCAAGAAACCTCCTATCGTTGCCTCATAAACAGAGCACTCGAAACTTTTGTAGGCGTGTTTCGATGCCAAAAGGAGCATTTTTTTTTTGTTGTTGATTTGATTACAACTTAGCCCCAATTTTGTGGGGTTTCTGTGTTTGTTAAGATGAAAATCCAAGATGATGGGGTTCTTTGCATTTGAAACATTGGAAGGTGAGGTGATTTGATCTCTGTTGAAATTGAAGAGGAAGAAAACAAATATCAGAAGTGACGGGGGCTGGTGGAAGGGGGTGTTTCTAACTCATCTAGTTTTTATTTTCATAGGTAAAATAGCAAATTATCCTATATAAAAAAAAACAACTGCCATCAGCAGTTGTTTTTCTGCCTTTTGAGATTTGCCACACAAGTTTTGATACTTTCCATTTTGCCCCCTCAGCATCACCCTTTTTGCATATATCAAGATTTGGTTGTGGATCTTCATTTTGAAAGAAAGTTAGAGAGAGAGGAGAGTTGCCGATGGTGAATGGTGCCGCTGGTGTGGTTGCTTCGAGTGTTGCAGGGAGCGGCCATCGGGCAGCAACTCCCACGACGTTGCTTTGGCCTCCCCGCAAGTTTCGTCTGTTGTCGTTTGGCACCCGGTGGTATTTATCCTCGGTGTGGTCACTCCGCTCATGGTGTTTGGTTCGGTTGTGGTGGGATCTACTGTCGCTCGGCCTCTCTCTGTGGTCTAGGTGGAGGAGGTTGTGGTTTCCCCGCCATGGTCGTCGGTCGGTGGTGGTGGGATCTTCTGTCGCTCGAGGTGGAGGAGGCGGCCGTTTGCCCACCATGGTCTGTGGTGTTGGTGGTCGGCTGCCGTTTGGTCTGCCTCGGTTTGCCTTGGAGTTGGTGATGGCATGTGCAGCTGCTCCTTGGGTCTCTCTGTCGGTGGCATCTGGACGATTATCGCCGACGGTGTGTAAGTTGTGTTGGTGGTAACCATGACGCTTGTGATAGTTGTTTACCACCTTTGCGACGGTGATTGTGACGATAGAGCCGGTTCACGGTCGGCCATACTTTTGTGGTTTGGTAGACCACACGATGGGCTCTCGGTCTGAGCAGTGGCGGTGCAACTGTTATTATTGCCCCTTTCTTTCGTCTCACCCCGAAACCCATTTAGGGTTTTTACATCTACAGTGCGGCGTGTCAACGATTGTGGCGCGACTACCGTTGTCATCCATTTGCTGTTGTGCCCCAACTGATGTTGTGGCCATGCCGAGGTCCCATAACCTTTGTGTGGTTCTTAGTTTGCAGATCCGTGGCTATCTATCATGGGTTACCACTCAAGGTGGTTTTGTGATGCTTATTGCATAACCAGCTTATGCATGTCTATCATTTTTATGTTACTTCCTAGATAGTTCGGTTGTGTATGTGTAATTCATCGACGGAATGTGTCGATGATGATGAGGACCATCTCATCTGAGACTTAGCTTTGGCCCAATGTTCATCACTGGTTTCTTTGTTCTCTTTTTGGTTTGTTACTAATGTGTTTCGAGGGCTGTGATGAGATACTAGAGTTGTGGTTTCGGTTGCTTAGGCGTGGCTACCGGTTATGGTTAGCAACCACAACCGAACGCCGGTTTTGAGCCATAAGTTATACAATTTCAAAATTGTTTCAAACGGCCATCACGCGCGCAATGTGTATCTTTGTGATTTTATAATCACACAAAGAAAATGGTGATTCTACGGTGGTGGTGGTGTATTTCTACAATTGTACATCGGCAGCTGCTAGGGTATACCATAGATACATCGCCATCATCGTCATTCTCGATCCTGATCCGTACCAAGTGCCCTAAATCCAGTGACCACGTAGAGGTAAAATGCTCATGTTTTATATTGTGATTTCTGTTGACATTATATTTCTCAATGCGTGTAGCTTTCGGCTGAGAGCTTCATGAAGTTAAGTTTGGTAAGATTGCTTCTTTTTCATTTATCGCAGATCCTCCAACCCAAGACGCCATTCATGTTGACCTTCCTTTGGGTTCTTACAAGTTCAGCCTATTTATAACAACTAATAAGAAGAGTTGTTAGTTCTGGTTCTCTAATATATGTCCTTTCTTCAGTACTTAAACCTCTGAACCCACTAATAAACGTGTTCTCTTTAAAATTTTATTTGTCATTTAAGGCTATTGTGATAACAGTCATGAGTGGTTTAAATCCCAAACAATATGAAGGAAATAGTTGTTAGATGCGAGTGTAATTGCTGACCATCTTAGAGCTTCGTCCTATTACGAGTAAACCGATTTCAACATCAGAAAAGGTTGGTAGCTTTGTGTCTCTTGATCTGAGTTGATTTTCTTAGTAAATTAATTATAAGGCTGGGATTTGGGGAGGTCATTAGTAGTTTAGCTTTTATTAGAAGCTGGATGATCGTTTCCTGCTGAGAATTGATGCTAGGTTTTAGGGAGTAGTAATTTATTTATAATAGAAAGGATATCTATTCTAAAGATTTCACTAATAGTTTTGATAAGCTATGTTACTTTGTAGTTTGTTGTAGAAGCTGCAGAACTAATTAATAAGCTTAATTGAAGGTTTAGTTGATGAATTATTATCGCTAAATCGCTGTTGTGCTAGAGACTACTTCGCTGAATTATTATCGCTAAAGATGAGTGTTAACATGCTGATATGTATAACTACTGTTATGGTTTGTTGTAGAAACTACAAGATTAAATTGCATTTTCCTCATTCAACTTGTGGTCGTCACTAAATCGTAAAATGCCCGCTAATAAAATTGTTGAGTATATTTATACGTTATTATCCCATAAATTCCTTTTCAATTATTAACGTAAGTTTAGATTTGTGAGAATGAATCCAAAAGAAATGCATAAGATGGTCATATTAATGGTACCTCAAACCAGAGGCATCACCTTACCTTCTTTTTCATGCCTTCTTTTTTCCAGTGTGATTTAGACCTGGATTGCATTTTCTTTGTTTTTTTACCGTCGTTTTCTTTTATGTTGTTTTCCTGTCTTGTTGTGATTCCTTTAATTTTAACGGGATAAGCTGACGACAAGTGGATGCTTTGCTACACGACAACATAAAAAACATGAAAGAACTAATCGCGCAACGCGCGAACGGGAAAACACCTAGTTCATATCAATTTAGCATTAAAGTTAACGCGTGTTAACTTTTTGGACCGTAAGTAAAAGCAAATACAATTGGTTAGGGACTATGTTTATAGAATTTAAAGTTCAGGGACTAACTCCAAAACTTGATGCAAACCATAACGACCATCCGTGTAATTTACTTTAATTATTATAATCATACCCAGTAAACTTGATCGATAGGCAAGCCACCGAAGAGGTATAGAAAATAATAAATATATGAATGATACTTGTAATTGTTACATTGAGAAAAAGTTTTTTTAACAAAGTTTAACTTGATGATATGGTGAATAGTTTCGTAAGGTGAAGATTTGTGGATAAGAATTATAAAGTATAATATATATATTTTTTATTTTCTAATAAAATCCTATTTTTGTTGTGACTTTATATGGCCTGATAGGAACCCAAACCAAAATTGTATCATATGTTTTAAAACTTGTAATTACTTAAAACTCTTTAAGTTTTTATTAATTTACATTTGTGTCATCCTCATTTGTATTGTAATACAATATAGATATTGTGTGTATATGTGTATATATATACACATACATAATATATATATACCAATAAATTCACATATGGCTCCATGTGAATCAAGGGTCTCATTGGAAGTAGCTTTTTTAATCTCTAAAAGAAAAGAAAGGTTTGACTCCACCCTAATCCCCCCCCCCCCCCCCCTTTCGAGAACCTATAAATAAATTGCTATGGATGAGATTTAAGGTGTATGTTTTTATATACACACATGAGTCTTCACTGGTTTTCTGAATTGAAATTAGACTTAGAAAATTTTGTTTACCCTCAAAATTTGTAACTTCATACCTCTAGGGTTTTTTGAATTTGATTACACGATACATGCCTAGGTGCCTCCTTGAGTTTTTGACTCGGTTGAGAACTGAGACGTTATGAAAGAAAACAACAAAACATTGTATTTACATTCAAGTCCTATTTAGATTTTCGGGTTGCAATAGATCTAAAATCACAAATTTTTAACTTAATTTGGTTTGGTTAGAATCAATTTAAAACTAACAAATTCGTAAACTCAATTTGAAAACCAAACTGAATTGGACTAAAACCAAATTTATTTTCAATGTGGTTTAAACTTTGTTTCCCTTTTGGTCTGGTTCAATTGGTAAATATCATGCACACCCATATAAAAAGATTTAGTAAATAAAAAATTCTTTAGTGGTCATTTGGTTCGTTGAATGTGTTACAAAGGAATTAGAAATGGAATAAGAATTTGAATTGGAATGAAACCTTTTAAAAAATTAATAACGTGTTTGATCGGTAAATGTTTGGGTAGAATTAGAATGTTAATAGATACAAAAGACAAATTTGCCCTTCATGAAAACCCTCCCTTCTTTACATTTGTTAACCCTAATATTGGTCACCATTGCGTGTTCACCATCGCTGTCTTCGTAACATCTTCATTATTGAATGAATCCGATCGATCTTTGATGATTCAGTGGAACTTTTATTTTGTGGATAGAAAGGTAGAGGGTTTTTAATCAATTTTGAACATTCTATTATATTATTGAACATTGCTTGGGTAAGTGGAAGAAATGTAAATTCTTGTTAATGGATGAAAGTTTTTCAATTTTATTTCCATCCGTTAACCAACTAAACATGATTTTAGATGAATTTTTTTTTAATTCTAATTCCAATTTTATTTCCCATTTTAGGGAATTATGCGAACCAAATGATGCATAATAGTTCGAAAAAAAAGCAATTAAGTTTTGTATTTTGGAGAAACAAAGAAAGGAACGTTTGTGATTATAAAGTGGAAAAATAGTGGATGATTTAAAACATATTGAAATATAATTCAATTGTTATAAAGATGATTTGTATAGTTTTCAAAATTTAAGAATAAAACTTTAAGTTTATATATTCGTGAAGAACGAAAACTGTAATATAATTCACTGTTGATTTCAAGTACCATCTAGAAATGCTCAGAAAAGGTTTGGCTAGCTTTTCTTAGTTGGGAATGGTTTATATGATATATAAATATTGTTGATAATAGCTAATAATTTATAATATAATTATATTCGAATGTCAGAGGAAAACATATATTTATTACCAAGACAATCTAAAAGGTGAATTATTTATATACACAAAATTAGCAATGTAAGTGGCATATGGTACCGATCATTATATATATTACTAATACTAATTTTTAAGTTGGTTATGCATTATTAGTTGTATCTTATGTTTTATAAATTGTATTTTTGATTTTGTTCTTTTTTTTACTTTTAACACTAATAGTTTTCATCTTTTACATTTAACTCTAACATTTTTTTTTTCACATTTAACTTTGATCTCATATACTTTTTATCTTTAACAAATCTTTTCGTTTTCACATTCCGGTCTAAAATTTCGAGTTAACATGCCGTAACATGCTTATGTGATTCAACGTTTTTACTTCTATTTTTTCGGTTTAACAGTCGTGTTGTGTTTTACATTTCGATCTAAATTTTGCACATAAACATGCGCAACGGGCATGCATGGTTTAAGGTTTTTACATCTACTTTTCATTCGTTTTTTTTTTCATTTGTATTTTTTTTTGCTTTACGAGTTTTTCTGGTGTTAGTGAACGTCTGTGATGGTGTGGTATTGATGCTACTTGGCACGGTTTTACACCCCCGTCGCAACGCGGGGGGCATAATACTAGTTACTTCCATTTTTCAACTTAGTCCATTAACTTTGTAAGATTTCAGTTTTACTCTTCAACTTTGTAAACTTTCAAATTCGACTCTTCAACTTTTTAAAATTCTAGGTTTAACCGACAAAACTTTCAACTTAAACTTTGTTTTATATCCATATTTTCATCTTCATAACTGAGTTGGCACAACTTTATACATTTTTTTATATTTAATCACGTTAATGCCACTATAGCCACACACGTAACAAAATTTGCGGATGCACCGCATTTCACAAGCTTAATTTCAAGTTATAATGTGCCGCATCACATGAACTTAATTTCAAGTAGTACAACTAAAGGTAAGCATTATTTTATTTTAGGTATTAGTTTTAACTTTTTGGAATTTTAATATTCCATCTATCAAATTTTAAAAAGATCAAGGATGAGTGGATTTCTAGTTTTTCTAAAGGATAATAATGATTTGGACCATCCGATCTTATGATGTTCATTCACGGGTGAGAAAGCGACTAATAGACGATATTTATGATTGGGCATCAAAATGTACTTACAGTTATTGTTATTTTACTTTCTTTATATATATATATATATATATATATATATATATATATATATATATATATAGTCAGGATCATTACAGAACTATTTTTTATTTTCAGAACCAAAAGAACCATTGATTTACATAAATATAAATTACGAATCATTGATTTACATAAATGTAAGTTAAAGCTGATGATATTTAGTTGTTTTACATATGATATACACATATGTAAATAGATTAAGTATCATCAAAGTTAATTTACACTTATGTAAATCAATGGTTTTATGATTCTGAAAATAAAAAGTGGTTCTGTAATGATCATAACCTTATATATATATATATATATATATATATATATATATATATATATATATATATATATATATATATATGGATTCATTCAATTGAAAACCAAAATTTTATAAAGAACTAAAAAAACTAATCCACGCCGTACATTTACTTGATCAATGGTCATAATTGAAAGGGGCAAAACTATAAATTTATAACAATTTTCTAAATCTGATGAAACATTGAAAAGGGTAAATCTGATAAACCCTTTTAATTTCAATAACCATATCTTCAGTTTTTTAGGGCATGATTGTATACCATATTTCTGAATTGCAGAGCACCATCTTCATGCATATTTACAAAAAGGGAAGAACCGAAGAACTTTGAGGGCGAATTTGTTATCCTCACATCATATCAATTTGTAGTAGATGAGAGAAAAGAAAAGGTACGAGGCTTGAATACTACAATTTTAGTCAGGATGTTTGATTTTGTAAGTTTTCTGAAATCTTATAAACCAAATCACCTGCAATCGACTCACAATAGGGTTTTTAGGTTATTGAATGTTTGATCTTGATTTGCTAAGCAAGCAATTAACCTTATCCTTAACTAGTTTTATGTAATAGACAACTCATCTAATGTTAGATCTAAATCTAAATTTGGTGTTGAGTTTGTTTGGATTTGACAATCTGGAATTATGGATTTTAAACGTATGTCCTGTTTGCTAAGGTTGATGATTGTTATACTTTATTATATATAGGGCATAGTAATTTCTACTTTTTTTAGCTTCAAATTCCTGGAGAAATTGAGATTTAAGGGTGATCCTAACATTCAAATTTTCGTGTAATGCAATTATGTGTAGATATAAAATCGTAATTTGTTTAGAAGTTCAATGTGATAATGAGTTCATATGTCGTGTCGTGTTCCTTAGAGAGCTTATGATTTCTAATTATTTTATTAACAAGTTCACTAGAATACAATGCACATTAATTATGTGAAGTAGTAACTAGCGGAGAACAATTAAGAAGCATTCTGTTGATGCATCCAAATTTTAATATGTCAAACATTGATTCCTCCTGTAGTTGAAGATGGTAAGTGTGTAATATAAGGTTTGTACAAGTCCATTGATGGATGCTAGTGTGGATATGAAATTTTACTATGTTTAGAAAATTTACTATGATAATGAATTCATATAATCATATTATGTCATTTACACGAACATGTTTCAGATTATAAAAAAATCAGTAATAAGTGTCCATTTGAAAGCTTATTATTTACACTTACTTGATTCCCAGTCATTGATCAAGATAGAATTAAAAGAACATCAATCGAAAGAGTATTTAAACACATATAATTATGATGCATGGATGCATTTTTTGTTGATGCATGAAAATAAAATAGGCGATAATTCTTCTTCTACTTGACGATGTTTGAGTGGTAGTATACGATCTTTAAATATCCACATCTATTTTAATTTTTCTTAAAACTATGTATGATTCGTGGTTGTTTTTATTATATGTATTTCCATACATGAATTTTGTTTAACTCTTAAAAAGCATTTTAATTTAGGAACCACCTTTTAACTACCGTGAAATCAGTATCATATTTATAAAAAATATCAGGTCGACACTTGAAGGAATCAGTTACCTATTATTCAAGCAATCTCCCATCAAGACGAGTTTAAAGGGATTTAGATTTGATGGAGTTAGGATGAAACTAGATTTTAAAATTCAATTATTACTTATAAAAGCTAACTTGTTCTTGATCCTAATTTCATTATTTTATTGATACCATTGATGATTTTGATCTCTCATGTTTTATTTTCTTTAGGATTCACGATGCTTTGATTTTTTTGAAGAATAATGAAAACACCTTTCAAATCATTGAACTAGTAGCGAATAGTTTGATTTTAACTTGAAAAAACAGTTTTGAAGTTCAAGAACAAGCTAAAAACTCAAAGAGCCATGGATTTTTGAAGACCAGATCACCGAAAATAATGTGGGTACGCATGTATAGTTAGAAGGGTTAAGTTCTGTAAGTGTTATATAGGAACAAAGTGTATATTCAAAGGAAGTGTTGACTGTTATTGCTATTGTTTCAAGAAAATTAAATGTTGGTTCTATTTTATTATGTCTATTAGTGCTTCTATTAACATTCTTATGATCATAAATCTTCAAGTTTCTATTGCACAATTGATCAAGTACTATCATATTTATGTCATTCTTCTATTACACATATGATGTTACACTTTTAATATTGTTATACATATGTTTCTCCTACATGGAATGCTTGTGGTGCCAATTCCCTTGCGTGATCTGCCCCACTTAAGAATACTGTACAAATTTAGTGTCGTTTAAAAGTGGAAGAATGTTAAGAAAGTAAATCAAGACGACATCAGGTAAATAAATTTAACACCGGTATAATTAAATTCAGCACTTAGAATTAGATTTCAGTGTCAATGACAAGAATGCACATACATTATTATATACTAGAATGGTTCGAAACATGAGAAAATGAATTGTGCATATGTGCAAATGTGCATATGTGCGTGTTTGCATGGTTGAAATGTGCATATATGTATTATTGTAGAGTGCATAGCTACCATTAAAAAAATTGCAGTTGTTGCAACGACTCAAAATACTAATGGATGAGTAACATATAAAGCTGAAACCATAAAAGACCTTGAATTGTTGTGGATCAAACACACACTAGTAATCATCTGTGGTCCCTTTGTAATGCTTTATGCTATTCTAAAGCAAGAATAATTTAGTGGAGTTATGGAAGTATTATTGGTCTATTTGTTTTCAATGTGTTAACTTGGTTTAACTCAAAATTGGATTGCCACAAAAGGAACATTTATGTATTACACTCCTAAGTATAAAATTGTTTTTGGACTATTCCTTTGTAGTTTCACAGCGGAAGTTCTACCTATTTTGATTCATAGAAGTACTGAATTAAGATAGGGTCCATGCTGCATTTGAGAAGCAACATAACAGGACAAATTTATCTTCTATAACATGATTTTGCAAGTTAAAACTCATGCAAGCTCTTTAGAGTTTATATAATGGTGCATATGGAAATAAAAATGCATCTTGTGGATATGTCATATGGAATCAACAAGATGTTAAATAATGTTTTAATTGTCTATAGGATAGAGGTTTCTTTAAATGGGGTCTACAAAGTAATCTCCTCCCTTATGTTTTACAAGTTATTGATTTATGCAAAATTTTTGAAGTACACATACTGGTGTATATATTTAATATAATAATTAATATACTGGGCTATAAGTAATGTGTATTGCAATGGTTCATACATGGGACTATACTGCTATACACAAGATCATAATGTACCATGTAAGCATTAATAATTTAATATTATTAAATGATTGACTTTCAAAGTGTTATGTCGTATAAATTTTATGTGTAAACTTTATCCTAACTGCAATTTTATTTACAAAGAATAGATGAGAGTTTATCCAATCAATTAATTTTTTGTTCATAAAATTACAAGGTCGACATTAAAAGAATCAATTACCCATTATTCACTTCAAAAAAAAAAAAAGAATCACACATGTCAATTGAATCACAAGGGAATCACTCTTTTCGTATGAAGAATTGAATCCAGAATTTTTTATATGAGTTTCTACTTAGATCTAATCACACCATGAATTTTTGATCGTAAGTTGGTTTTGCAAAAGGATTGAGCAGTTACTATCCTGTCCACTAACCTAATTTAAATTGTTAAATTACAGGACTGCCTCTGTTGATAATTAATTAATTAATTAAATCTAACAATATGTATAAAATTGTCATTGGTTGATGATGGTTCTTTTGGTTTTTTACAAAATCTTGGTTCTTTTTTGAATGCCCATATATATATATATATATATATATATATAGACACACACACACACATATATATATATATATACACATACATATACATATACATATGTATATATGTATATATACATATATATATACATATGTGTATATATATGTATATATGTATACATAGGGTTAGGATCATTACAGAACCATTTTTTATTTTCAGAACCACAGAACCATTGATTTATATAAATATAAATTAAGTTTGGTGATACTTAATCTATTTTACATATGTATATATCAGACAAGAACAATAAACTATGTAAAACAACTAAATATCATCAGCTTTAACTTACATTTATGTAAATCAATGATTCGTGATTACATTTATGTAAATCAATGGTTCTTTTGGTTCTGAAAATAAAAAGTGGTTCTGTAATGATCCTGACCCTACACACACACACACACACACACACACACACACACACACACACACACACACACACACACACACACACATATATATATATATATATATATATATATATATATATACGTGTATATACACACGTGTATATACACACGTGTATATACACACGTGTATATACACACGTGTATATACACACGTGTATATACACACGTGTATATACACACGTGTATACACGTGTGTACACGTGTGTACACACGTGTACACGTGTGTACACACGTGTACACGTGTGTACAGTACACGTGTGTACACACGTGTACACACGTGTACACACGTGTACACACGTGTACACACGTGTACACACGTGTACACACGTGTACACACGTGTATACACGTATATACACATATATACATATGTGTATATACACGTATATACATATGTGTATATACACGTATATACATATGTGTATATACACGTATATATATATATACGTATATATATATATATATATATATATATATATATATATATATATATATATATATATATATATATATGTATATAGGAGATGTATCAAATGAGAACTCAATTTTTTTGTGATAACTTTATAAACTAATGTGGGCCACTAGTTTTTAATGGCAAAATGGTAATTAACAAAAACTTAATAAAAAATTATAAAACGAAAAATAACATAAAAATAAAAAAATAAAAGCAGAAAAATGTTTCTCTAGTTTCTCTCTTTCATAAAAAATATAAAAAATAAAAAAAAATCTCGTTTTTTTATGAAATTCATTTCACACATGTGTAATACTGGATTTACACATGTGTAAATATGATATTATACATGTGTATAACCATATTTACGTATATGTAAATAATAATTGAATGAATTTTTTTAATAAAAATATATATCAATATGGTAGGCATTGGAAAATTAAAAAATACTGAAAGTTAATGGTGAAAATTTTTAGAAAAAATGATGTCATGAAAATTTTCATGATCGTTTTAAAAAAAAGATGTAAGGATCACACCTAGAGGCTGATGCAACCAAAGAGTTCTCAGCATGCACATGTGAAGTACAAGGAAGTTACTTCCGAAGATTTGATATAACTTAGTGAATTATAATAAGTATCAAATCTTTCGAATCCAAAAGACCAAATCTTCTGAAGTCAAAGATGAAGTCTTTTGAAGCTTTAAAGACAAAGTCTTCGGAAGCCAAAGACTGATTTCTTCCGAAGACAGAGAATACATGTTTTTTCTTAATCACCTTTTGACAAAATGGATTTGCAGGGATAGTAGAGAAGACATGCCTTCTATGTGGTTGGAAGGGATAGTAGAGAACCACAACATCATCTTATCTACTACCCTACATCCGAAGAAGCTCATTTCAAGAGATAAGCTTTGCTCAAGCCTTTGTGTCTACTGATAAAAGTTGTGGCAACTTTCTTTTCACTCTTGAAGACTTGGATTGTATCCATCCAGATGACCTAGAGTATGCCCGTTGATTTTATCCGTACCCGATTAACCCGCCCGACCTGATCTCACCCCTACCCAAAGAAACCCGACCCGAACGACCCGTTACCCGAACAACCCGAAAACCGATTAAACCGACTCTTATTCGGGTCGGGTTTCGGATAAACTTTCAAACCTCAAAAACCCGAATAACCCAAACCGATTTGATTAACCCGATCAACCCATATTACAATTAAGTAAATTATATGTATACACTTATATAGATTGTCCAAATTGATCAAATTATTTGTATATAAATATATATTTAAGCATATTTTATAAATTATAGAAGTAAACTAATTTAAGTCCACTAGTTTTATAAGATTTCAAATGAAAACTCACTAAAATCTACTAAATTAAGTCTATTGTTTAATACCCGAAACCCGACCCGAACAACCCGTTACCCGAACAACCCTGAAACCGATTAAACCGATTGTTATTCGGGTCGGGTTTCGGGTAGACTTTCAACGTTGAATAACCCGAATAACCCGAACCGATCAACCCGAAACCCGATTAACTAACCCGATCAACACCCCTAACCTGGAGTATATGGAGATAGTCCAGCAGATGGATCTTCTCACTCATAAAGCCAAGAAGTTCTACAAGAGATTAGGAAGGAAGTTCCCAAGCAATATGGCCAGTTGGCCTGGATAAAAGCAAGGTGAAGTGTTACAACTATAACCAAATGGGACACTTTGCTAGGGAGTTCAAGGCACCAGGGACAAATGGTGGCCAAGCATAATTCAGACCAAACTACACTGATGCAGCTCCCAGAACTGAGAAGCCAAGCCAACAAAAACAACATGATGTTGTCGCTGTTGAAGAAGAAGGCTTTGACTGGAGCTTTCAGGTAGAAGATGCTTCTCCTAACCAAGCACTAATGGCTGATCATGAAAAAGCCAAGGTATTAGAACATCTTTGTACTCCTAAATGTATTGCTAAAGTTAACATATACAGTCCTATAACTTGAAGTGAGATATGATCTTGAGTCCTTAAACATTTTAAAAGCTGACTTTAAAAGATCAGAAAATGATTATAAACTTAAAATTGAATATTTAGAGAAAACAATTTTTACTCTTAGGCATGAGCATACAAACTACAGGACTCAAATAAAAGATATCATAACCAAGTTAACTGAATGCCAGACTGAGCTTGTGATCAACAAAGCCAAGGCAAAAAATGTGTTCTTGAAGAGAAAACCTTCAAGAACATCATATCCTCATCCTTGCATGCAAAGATTTGTTATCAGAACAAGTAGGGACTAGGGTCAAGTGAGATAGCTCCTCCACACACACTCCTATCTGTAAGATCTGCGAGTTGTGGAAATTGTCAAGATGAGCTGTCTCTTATTGATCCTATCCAAGAGAAGGATGAAGCTGTAGAGGATATAGTGAAGGATGAACCTAAAGTGAGTGACAAGGGTTTTCCTAAGAAGAGTTGTTATTCTTCTAGAGAGAAGAAGGAACCAGGAATGACCAAGTTTGTAAGGAAGAACTTGATAAGGGCAGCCAAAAGAAAATCAAAGAAAGCCTAAGAGATCAAGACCATTTTCAACTCCAAGCAAAAGCAATTTTTATCTCTGCTGGATTTGAAGTGGTGAAGACTGAAGACTCAACTATGGACTCTAGTACCAAGAGTCCTAATTCATGTCCAAATCATCCTGGTCAAGAGAAGAAGGCTGATCAAATGTGCACCACTGCAGCACAACCTAAACCATCTAGTTTCAAGAGAAAGACTCACCAGAAGCCTGTTACATCATCTGTGAAGATGAAGAAGGAAGTGGAAAGAGATCAAGCCCAACCTCCTACTCAGTAGAAGACTATCAGAAGTATGTCAACTGAACGAATCATGTGTGTTGGTACTTCTTACCTTGCTAAGGATTGCATCTACAATCCCAAAAGTACTATCGACACGACCAAGAAGAAAACTTATGTGAAGAAGAAGAAGAAGATGGCTTCGGAAGGAAAATCTCTTCCTTTCGGAAGCTCCAAAGTGAAGAAGAAAATAAGTGAAAACTTACCTTTGAAAGAAAATTTGGTCTTAGAAGAAAGGAATGCTTCCGAAATACTGAAGTCTGCTATAGTGGATGCAAAAACTTCCGAAGGTCCAGTCTCTAAAACTTCCAAAGTCATCAAAACTTCTGAAGCATTGAAGGCCAAGTCTAGTCTTCCAAAGATGGTGTGGAAGATGAAGGAAGGCCATATGACTAAAAGTTCTTCATCAACAACATCAAATGATCATCAGAGCTTGAATATAGGATCAATTACTATTACATTATCTTCAGTCCACTCTGACAAGCCCAAGACCAATGAGGCTTAGGTTTCGAAATGTAACTAACCATCTCTTTATATACAGGAATAGCTAAAAACCAAAGGAAATGTATGGATCATTGATAGTGGTTGTTCCATGCACATGACAGGCAATGACACTTTGCTTCAGAACTTTGAAAGAATTGATAGGGGCGAGTTGCTTTTGGAGGAGAATCAGGTGGTTATATTACTGGAAGGGGCAAGGTCATAAATGGTAAACTCAGTATTTAGAAGGTAAACTATGTTAAGGAGCTTGGGTATAACCTATTGAGTGTATCCTAATTTTATGATCAGAGACATAACATGCTCTTTACTGAGCATGAGTGCATTGTTCTCAGAGCCCCCAGGAAAGGGAACATGTACAATATGGATTTGCAAGAAACATCCCCATCAAGAGAAGTTTCTCGCTTTTTATCTAAAGCCAATAGTGATGAATCTTTTCTCAGGCATAAAAGAATGTGCCATGTAAACTTTTAAAACATGAATAAATTAGTTAAGAATGATTTGGTAACTATAATGCCAAAGAAAGAGTTTACAAGTGATGACCATTGTGTTGCATGCCTGAAAGGGAAGCAACACAAGGTGTCTCACAAGACAAAGGAAAGGAACTCCATCACTACTCCCTTACATTTATTACATATGGATCTTTTTGGCCCCACTAATGTAATAAGTCTAGGAAGGACCTCATATTGTTTGGTGATCATAGATGACTTCATAAGATACACTTGGTTCTTCTACCTTAGAACTAAGGATGAAACCCCTAAGATCTTGAAGAACTTCATTCTGAAAATTAAGAATCAATGTGATCACAAGGTCAAAATCATAAGATGTGATCAAGGAACTAAATTCAAGAACCAAATCCTTGATATATTTTGTGATGAGAAGGGTATTACAAGACAATATAGTGCTCTAAGGACTCCTCAGCAAAATGGAGTTTTAGTAGTTAAGACTCATGGTAAGACTCCTTATGAGCTGTGGCACAAAAGGAGACCTTTCATTGGTTTCCTCAGATCATTTGGATATCCTTGCACCATCTTGAATACCAAAGATCAGATAGCTAAATTTGCTGAGAAATCAGATGATGGACACTTTATTGGATACTCTTCCCAAGCTAAGGCTTATAAAGTATATAAGCTCAGAACTAGAGTAGTTGAGAAGTTAGTCAATGTGACCTTCAATAAGAACACACCCAGTGTGAAAGGTTCTGGTCTTGATTGGCTGTTTGATCTTAATTTAGTTACTAACTATTTTAACAAATCTTATGAAGATGTTTCAGGATCTACAGATAGCTTATCAATAGAATATTCTAATCCAAGATTTGAGCTAAGAATATTAAGTGATCAAACTACTTCAGCTCCAATGGTAACAAACCCAGCAGTTGGAAATCCTGTCAGCACAACCATGACAAACTCTTCAGCTGATACATCTAAGGTGCCTATGAAATCCAGCACAGAGGCACAAAAATCAAATGAAGGGGTATCCAATGTAGGAGGAGATGGAGGTGGTGATAGTGATCAAGAATTTCATGATGCTAATAACCACTCCATAGAAGACAACATCAATGATATGACACACTTATTAGATCAAGCTTCTCTTGATAAGTGTGTTGATGTGGTGGATGACACTCAATCACCAGATCTGAATTTTTCCAATTTAGATCTGTCCAACCAACTTGTTGTGATTCCTCAACTGAGAATTCATAAGTCACATCCCACCACAAACATCATTGGAGATGTTGAGACAGGGGTGAGAACAACAAGACAACCCATGATAAAAATATTTGTCCTTACTCTTGTTTCTTGTCCCAGATTGAGCCTAAGAAGATTGATGAGGCTCTGAAGGATGGAAGTTGGATTGAAGCAATGTAGGAGGAGCTGTTTCAATTCAAGAGACAAAAGATTTGAAACCTATTTTCTCTTCCTCACGGGAAGACCACTATAGGTACCAGTGGGTATTCAGGAATAAAAAAGATGATAGAGGACTTGTCATTAAGAATAAGGCAAGACTAGTTGTTCAAGGGTACACACAAGAAGAGAAGATTAAGTACAAAGATGTTTTTGCTCTTGTAGCAAGACTTAAAGCTATTAAGATATTCTTGCTTTTACTGCATCCAAGGATTTCAAGGTCTACCAACTTAATGTCAAGTGTGCCTTTTTATATGTGGTGATTGATGGGGAAGTGTTTGTCAAACAACCACCTGGCTTTGTAGACCCAGATCATCCTGATTATGTCTGTAAGCTTGACAAAACTCTCTATGGGCTGCATCAGGCTCCAAGAAAGTGGTATGAGACACTCTCACAGTACCTCTATTAGCATGGATACAAGAGGGGTACTATTGATGGAACACTCTTCATCAAAGGAACAGGAAAGGACTTGATGCTGGTTCAAGTTTATATAGATGATATCATCTTTAGGTCAACCAATCTAAAGCTCTGCAAAGACTTTGAGAAGCTGATGAAGAATATATTTGAAATGAGTGCCATGGTGGAACTAAATTTCTTTCTAGGAATTCAAGTGAAGCAGGTTGATAATGGATCCAGTCAAAGTAAGTGCAAGACATACTTACCATATTTCATCTAACTGAGTGTAAGGTTGCTAAGACATCCATAGCTAGAAACCACTCCTTAAGACCTGCTTGAGGGGGAGTGTGTTGATGAACATCTCTATAGGGCTATGATTGGGTCTCTTATGTACCTCACAACCAGCAGGCCTGATATCATATTTTGCTACATGTATTTATGCAAGATATCAAGCCAATTCCAAGATGTCACACTTGGTTGCTGTCAAAGTGATTCTTAGATATCTCAAAGGTGCTCCCAAACTGGGCCTTTGGTATCCAAAGAATTCTGACTTCAATTTGTATATCTATACAGATAGTGACTATGGTGGCTGCAATATAACTACAAAGTCTACATCTGGGGGATGTCAGTTTCTTAGTGGAAGGATAGTCTCATGGCAATGCAAGAAACAATCCTATGTGTCTGCATCAACTGGTGAAGCTGAATACATTGCAACTGTAAGTTGTAGTGCTTAAGTGCTTTGGATTTAGAATTAGATGTTGTACTATGGATTCAACTTTAGAGAGACTCCCATCCATATAGATAACAACATGTTATCTCTATTACAGAGAATCCTATGCAGCACTCAAAGACAAAGCACATCAACATAAGGTACCATCTGATTAGAGATAATTTTGAAAAAAAGATTGATGAAATTAGTAACACAAATGAACAATATATCGATCTGTTCACAAAAGCTTTTAATGAACAGAGATTTAAGTATCTTGTATCAGTTATTGGGATGATTAACTTTGAGTAGATTTTCTTAAACTAAATTCATGATTAGTTTTCAAATATGTGTATCTTAAGTTGTATATATTGTCACCTATATAAGCCCAACTTACTTTGGAAGAAACTTTTCAAAATAATATTCCTTAGAATTTTGAGAATTTTAGATATGTTTTCTTTCGGAAGACATCAACTTGTCATCGGGATAAAATTATGTCTTCAAAACAAATAACTACTTCTGAGAAATTAACCTTCGGAAGAACTTCTGATAAATCTTCCGAAGTTAAATTTGTCACTAAGTACTTGTATGCCTTGAAGGACTATATTTTTCTGAAAGCAATTAAGTCTCGAAAACTTATTCTCTTTGAATAAAATTTCTGATATTTGATATCTTCCAAAGTAAAATTTGCTTAGGGAGTAAAAATACTCTAAGTATTTTTCTTCCAAAGCAAATTCTTGTAAAGCTAAGGAATATCTTCCGAAGTCAAATTGGCTTCGGAAGTTTTTCTCAAACCTTCCAAAGACAAATTACCTTCGGAAGATTTTAGACTTCCAAAAAAACTACATTTTGGGAACTTTTTCAGAGGTGGGACCGACATTCAAATTTTAAAGTTTATCCTTTTGTATTAAATTTTTCTTAAATCCCTACCATATATATATATATATATTAGTACAATGGTTCCCCTTCTTTCACCTTCCTCTTCATCTGCAAAAGTTCAAATCCTAAATTCAACCACAAACCGACTTTGTTCTTAACTTTCTTCACTTCTAAGCTACTCAAAATGGCCAGCCCTGATCCCTAAAACCAACCAGATTTTTCGATGCATTTACATAGGCTACACAATCAAGTTGCTCTGTTATCATCAAAGAAAGATCCAGGTTTCTCAGATGTTTGTCGCTTCTTATCTATCTCAAACTATCTCACCGCCCTCACACTAGACCCTCCATTATATGAAGATCAACTCCTAGAGTTCTGGAGGACCTGCCAAGAGGTCATCTTGGACGGTGAGAAGGCACTGTCTGCCACAGTGTAGGGGAAGACAATTTTCATTACTACAGCCACCATCAACTCTCATCTGAGGCTGGATGATACAGATGGCGAGTTGTCCTTCCCCAAATCTGCTGTAAATAACTCATTCCGGCAAATGGTATATGAAGGGGACTACTCTGTCAGAACCTTCAAGAAGGGTAAGGTTTCCTCTCAATGGAAGTACCTCCTCCATGTGGTAATCCACTCTCTATCCAACAAACATGGAGGTTGGGACCAAATTCCTGAGTACTTATCCTATATATTCCATGGGATGGTTCAAATGGTCAAGTTCAAGTACTCCCAGTTTGTTTATACAAACCTGCTTACTAACTTGGACTCCTTAGAGTACTATTTGTTCCCTATATATGTTTAACACATTCTTAACTGTGAACTGGGCCCACAGTTAAAAAGAACAGGTAATACTCTTAAATTGGGACAGATGAAGCCTGGCATCTTCAAAATAATAAGAAAGTCCACTGTTGGCTTCTCAAGGGTAGAAACAGCCCTGGTCCCAAAAATGTTAGAGCTGATTGCTCAAGGTGACAACTTGGTAGCACCAGCCAATGTTGAACCCACACCTTTTACATCTGCACCACCCATACAGCCACATATCACCAGTACCTATATAAGAAAATCTAAACAAACCCCTACTTAGCCTACTCAGATTAAGCAGGCCCCCATATTACTACCCATGCAGGAGGAAATGGAAACAAGAGTTCTCACTTCTCCTAAGAAGCAGCCCACTCCTATCATTCCTTTGATCAGTGCTGAGGTTTCCCATGCTCAGCCTGAATAGCTCATTACCCTAACCTTAAGCCATCAATCTGAGTCTCAAAACTCAAGTGATCAACCTTTAGGGGGAAGCTACCACCCCCAGCCGTTAGACTTAAACCAACCCATCCCAGACCTTCAATTCTATGATGATGTGGATATGGGATTTCATGAGTACCATGAGTCTCTCTTCTCCACCCATGCTCAAGGAGAGATGAGTGCTCTTGAATAACCCATATCTGTCCCACATCATCCAACCCAAACCGAGGTAGACCTCCCTGAACATTTTCAGGAGGCCCATATGGAAGGGGCTCTCACTTTTGCAAGTGATTACATAATTAAGACCTAAACCATGGAAACTCAGCCCATTAACATTTCTCTTGAAGCTGTCAGTGTGCAGGGAAAATCCAACAGCCAAGAAACCCAAGCTGGTGGTGAGGAAGAAGACCTTGGTCCTATTCTCTCATCCCCCTATGATTCTTCTGATGAAGATGATGAGAGTCTACCACTAAAGGTGAAACAATTGTCAAAAACATGCACCTATTTAGTTTCTAAGGTAAGTCACCTGGAATTTTAGGTGGCTGCCTTACAAAAATAGGTCAATGACAAGCAACTTGAGATCACCGATCTCAAGGGCAAGTTAGCTGAGAGACCTGTTAGGCAAACTCGACCAGGTCCACAAGAACCTGTGGATGTGGTGGACCTAACCCTTAGCTCCCCTATGCAAAAGGGTGATGCTACCAAAAAGGGGGAGAAAGTCCTATCTATAATCACAGAACTTGGGAGTTCTGCCCAAAGTATGGACATAGAGGATTCACCACCCTCACTTGCAGTTGTCCATACTCAACAACCTTCTCAGGCCCACATTGATGTGGGTTCCCTGATTCAAAGCCTATTTAAGGAGGGTATACCAAAGGCAATGTCTACCCCATCCTACCCTGCTCAAAATCCAATAGTAGGATGAAGGTATGATACTGATAGGAGAGCCCTGGTAATCTCTAGGTCTTAGGGACAACAAGAAGTCTTCAACTTTCACAACCTGAGATACTATGAGAGCTTCTCTCTAGTTGAATTGCCACTTGCCAACCCAAGTCAATCCAGGCAAGCTATAAGGTTAGCTGAGAGAATTCAAGAAAAGGAGCTTGAAGAGTCCAAGAAGAGATCCAAGCTATATAGACAGAGGCTAGCAGACAAGACTGTTGGTCAACTGGATACTGAGGTGGACCCTAAGATTAGCTTTGAAGGGGAAATCTTAGTTGAAGGCCTAGTAGTTGAACCTATGAACCTTGAGACAGGAACTGCTTCAACACCCATTACCCTCAGTGAGCCACCAGCTGGTGAAGGTGCCTCTTAGCCTCTCTTTGGCTAGAGCTCAAGTGCAACATTAAGCAATAAAGGCCAAAGTGTGAATCCAAGGATCGCAATCATGAATTATCAGTGTTAGATTGGTTTCGAATTAATGATCGCGGAATTACCATTAATCGTTGTTTAATTGATTAACAAATAAATATCGATGCCGGAGAAAATAAACAATAAATGATCAAACGATATCAACAATATGCAAAGAATAATGTTTTGAATCAAACGTAATTCATTAAAACTGATTAATGATTACAAAGAATCAAATAATAATTGCTGAGAAAATTCTATGCTATGATTGTGTTTATGATTTTTGGTGAGTTGATGTGACGGCTGCTAGGATTTGTGTTGATCGTGCGAAACGATGTGATGGTATTTTTTTCGCCGTTTCTTGCTCTCCCTTTGATGTGAAACCTAGGACTCATATTTATAGACACGCGTGTTTCTGTTAAGGAAACAGCGAATCTCTTGGAGTCTGTGATTGACTTGTTGACTAGGAAACACTTGTATGATATGCGTGTCTGGTTCTTCCATAGTTACTTTGTTCTTCCGCAGTTACTTTGTTGTGTGTTTGTTCATCAGTGAATACCCATATTCATCTGTAGAAGATCTTCTGATGAATGTCTTGTAAGAAAGATATCTACGGAAGAACAAAAATGTTCATCCGTAGATGTTTCTTACACTTAGTCAATTTTAGAAATTGACCAAGTATAATGTTTGTACCTGTAATCATACACATAAATCAACACACATATGGGTTAACCTATATATATATATATAATGAATTACAAATATTCATTGCATATATTGATTAAAGTTCTAAGCCTATACAAAATGATCTAGACCTATTATTCCAAGATCTAACACAAAGCTCTCTACACCCTGGGTCACACAGGATAGTAATTGACAAAGGGAAGAGGAAAATGACCTCTGAGGGGATTGAGGAGGAGAAGAGAGAGAGGAAGAGGAAGGCAAGGGGAGAGAGTTCAAGTAGGACCCTTGATTTTATGGAAGCTGCTATCAGGGCTGCCCCCAAGCCAAGCACTCAAGAAGATGAGTTGAGGGCAGCCAGAAAACCCTACCTTATATATATATATATATATATATATATATATATATATATATATATATATATATATATATATGAAAAGTTTACGGTACAATGTGTTGCTTTCGTGCGAAGGGTACGAAGCAACAAGGACCATTGATCTAAGAGATGAATGATATAGATTTAAGATGGTATAATCACGTAAGGAATGTGCCTGGAGAGGTAGAATTGAAAATAACCTACAATTGTTGACTTTCTTTAAACACATATAACTTTTTCATATGGTATTATTTTTTTAAAAAAATACAACATAAAAACAAGCATTTTATCCTCTTTAATATGAGTATAGTATTATTATACTTTTTTAATAAACAACATTTTTTTAAGAAAACGTCTATGTGCTGTGCGTATAACTTATTTATTGATCTAGATCGATTAATCTATCGGTGTTAGAATTGTTTAATTCGAAACCTAGATCTATCAGTTTTCTGACTAAATCTATAATTTTTTTTAAGCAAAAGTAATTTGGTGTGAAGATTTGAAATTCAATAAATCAGTGATTTGTCATTCAGCGAGTATTGTTACATTGCTCGGTTAACATTGATCTATATTCAAATTAATTGAAACATAGATCTGTGTTATTGGCTGACTCTCATTAACTGTTCATAAGAAACTCTGTTTTAGTTAAAACTTCAATATTTGACTAAAATGAGTAGTTTTGTCGGTGGATCATCGTACCAGCCTCCAAAGTTGGAAACAAAAGCAGACTTTAAGTCATGGAAGATCAAGTTCAGAAATCATGTGAACTACACTGATTCTGACTTATGGGTATCAATAACTGAAGGTCCTTATATTCCACCCACTCTTGGGCCGGATTATAATGACAAAAATCAACCCATAAGTACAAAAGATCTATCACCTGATGATGTTAAAAAGGTTAAAGTTGATATTAGAGCATACAGTTTGCTCAGTATGGCTTTACCAGAAGAAATACTAATCAGGTGTGAGAATTATAAAACAACAAATTCCTTGTGGAAGATACTTCATACTCTTTGTGAAGGGAGTGATGAAATCAGAAGCATTAGGAAGGACACACTTCGCTCACAATATGAAACATTTCATCATATTAAGGGTGAATCAATTCCTCAACAACTCCATAGGTTTATGCAATTGGTAACCGAGATGAACATCATGGAGTTGAAGTATACAAATGAGGAATTGAACAAAAATATGCTCCATACATTGCCTGAAAGTTGGAAGCAAACTGTGTCCATGTTCAAGAACATCATTGATCTCAAAGCAACTGGCTTAGATACATTGGTGGCTAAAGTTGAGGCTCTTGAAATGGATGAAAAATCAAGAAACAAGAGTGTGAGAACATATGTCACACCTTATCATTTTAAAGAAACCAAAAGTGCTAGAAGTGCTTTTATCTCTAACAATGATAGTGAAAACTCTTGTACTTTGAGTGAAGATGAAGAAGAAGTGAGCTATTATGCATCAAAGCCTTCAAAGAAATCTTCTCAAAGTAAATCAGAAAAAGAAAAAGGAAGACCTGATGATAGAAAAGATGCATCTACATCAGCAGCAAAGTCTTCAACAAATAAACAACCAAGCAGAGCCCATTACTGTGATTCTGGATTCTGAAGAACAAAAAGCAGCATTTGCAGCTTTTAGTTCAAGTTTTCAAGCCTACTTAGGAAGCACCTTAACACCTACAAATATCTGCCAACAAGACTTGGAAGAACTACATCCAGATGTAGTAGAGGAGATGGATCTTCAATGGAAAATGGCAATGATTGCTTATAGAGCCAAACAATACTTGAGAAGAAACAAAAGTTTGGCTGCAGCAAGCAAACATCAAAGATTGGTGTTTATAAGTCAAAGGTAAGATGTTTCAAATGCAATCTCTATGGGCACTTCTCAAGAGAATGTAATCAACAATCAAATCCTGACATGAGACAACAGCAGCAACATCAGTCTCATGAGCATCAATCTTATCAAACAACAACATCTCAGAGATCTTATAGACAACCACAACTAACCAACTCATCCCCACCAGCCACAAATGCATCAGCAGGACCTAGTAATTCTAAAGAAACTGGGATGATCATTCTCCAAGATGGAACCTGTGACTGGAGCATGTATGAGAAGGAAGTTTTGGATGAAAATCAAGCTTTAATGGCTCACATGGAGAAAAAAGTTCCACCTATGGCTAGAGAGGTAAGAGATAGATTGTGTTATCAATGTGTGTTGAGGAAGTTGAAAGATATAGAGTCCATGCTCAACAACTGGCTGATAAAGTAAAAGAAATAATGATTTTGAATGAATCTCATGTAAGAGAACATAAATTATATCAATTCAAAATTAACTCTTTACAAAAAGATTTAGATAAATTTGTTTTAGAAACTACAGCTTAAAATCCTAAGTTGAGCATCTGACCACTTCCTTAACCAAATCCATGGTTGATCATGCATCAACTGAAGTGAAACTTCAGAAATTTCAACTTTCATCTCAGCATATGAGATATTATTGAATTCTCATATTAAATCAAAGAACAGGTATGGGTTGGGATATAATGCTATTGCACCTCCTTTGAATGATAACTATAAAACTTCACCTGAATCAATGACAAATAGCTTGTCAAATCATTTTGTGCCATGCACCAAGTTTGAAACAAAATGTATTGAACAAGTTAATAACAATGAATCTGAGGTGAGTGAAACTGAGTTTTCTGAATTAGATAAAAACATTTAATACCTCACCTTGACCTATCATTTTACCTCCTTTCTTATTACCTGCAAAAGAAATATATCCTCTGTTTATTATCCGATAGTTGGTAAGAAGGTCCTTCAATCCAGTCATATGCCTTGAGCATCCACTATCAACGTGCCAAAAGCTATTGATAGTCCTTCTCGTATAATCCTGGCATATAGATTAGAGAAAATCATTTAGACACTTGGACCTAAACCTTAACCAGCTTGGTTCTTTGAGGAGATGAATTTTTACAAACGAAACTATCAAAAAATGTTTTATTTTATTTCCTAAAGATCTGTTATCTAAATTCCTATTTACAACCTCCAAGCAGTGCTTACAAATGTGATCATCCTTGCCACATTTAAAACAACTAGATTTAAAAACTTTTCTTTTATTCTTTTGGATAGGAACATGATCCATGATAATCTCTTCCTCACATTCAGACATAAGAGAGTCGCAATACTATAAATGATGTCCACTTCCTATAATTTGTTTTATGAGTCCATTGGTCTATCAGGATTTATGGATTCTCTTATCTCTTGAATTATACAATCATGTGAGGTTGTTGTTTCATTTGGATTAGAAATTCAAATTGAAGTGAAAGTGGGGATGGGAAGAGAGATGAATTTTTCAAAACAATTTGATTTTGAAAAAGTTTCATGGCCTTTACTAAACTCTATTTGATTCAGACATTCTGGAATGAGAACAACTTGAATTTAAAGTACTCAAGCTACAATCTATACTACTGGAACTATTGTCTACAAATGACTTTTTGAAATCAAAAGAACTAGAACTACAACTTCCAAGACCTGTACTTCCTCCATAATCATAATCTTCTCGAACCTCTTTGTTGGTCCTTCTGATCGATATAACAGTGCACTTGATTGATAAACACAAACAAATCCCATTGATAACACAAATATCAATGATATTTGTGTACAAAATAGATCAAACACTATAAAATAAGGATGAACAAGATGAACTCCTCAACAACATTCAATAAAACCCTTATTTGATCTATATTGATTTGCATAAGATATTCTTTACATGGAAGCCCTCAAATCTATGGCTCCTTCAAGCACCTCAAACCTAGTTGTCACTAATCTATATATAGTGATAATATTCACTAATGACATATTAAGCCCCTAGACTTAGACAGTTAGAGAAATTACATATAAAACATAAAAATGACTTAAACATAAATAAATATATTTTGTTGACACAAAATATATTTATTAACAATAAACTCCTAGTCATTTATATCTTCAACATCTTGTCTCGGTTCTTCGTCTCGAACGCATCTGTTTGCCTTTTCAGATAACTTTGACAGTGATGTTGACCTTTGTTGACTTTGACTGTGTTGATAATATAGACTATCCTTATCAAACCCAATACTCTTTGATGAAATCAAGTTTACAACAACATGTTGAATATGAACATATTAGAACAATATGCAACATGAACAAGTTGATTCCCCCAAGGACCTTTTTAATATCTCTCAATAATCAACAAACAAGAACCATGGTGCGGAAACCCTTGATTCAAGTGTATGAAATCAGTGTGTGTGTGTGTGTTTGCATGTGTTTGAATGCTCGAAAATAATAACAACTGCTTGATTGTATTGATTGTTCAAAAGCTTACAAAGGATTAGGGTAGTGTGCTATTTATAGCCTATACACAAAAGCTATATACAATTACTGAACTACCTTATGTAAAGGAATATTACATAAATAATTCTAAGTGTGTAAGCTATCCGCTGTGGAATTAAGTCATCCGCTGTGGAGGTTTTCTCATCCACTGTGGAGAAGACTATTCATCCGTTGTGCATAGTTGGTTGTTCATCTAATGCGGATGTTCATCCGCTGTGGAATGTTGTCCGCTGTTGAATGTTCATCCGCTGTGGATTGAACATCCGCTGTGGACAGTTGTGTGTTTGCTTGTCTGTTGTCCGCTGTATGTTCTTCATCCGCTGTGGGATTCTTTCATCCGCTGCACATGCTTAGATGAATTTTCTTCATCCGCTGCTGATGATCTTCATCCGCTATGGAGACTCTTCATCCGCTGCGAACACTTGGTCAAAATTTCTTTTATCTACAAATCTGAAAAAGAAATTTTAACAAATGTTAGTGATTGTTATGAATGTAAATAATGTTAATGTGTTATAAATGATTGTTTTGTATGTTAAAACACATTTTGTTTGATATATGTCTGATATGGAAAGCATCATACTTTTATGCATTAATTCTTAATGCACTTGTTGAGTCCAACAATACTCCCCTAAGTATGATGTTGCCACTATTTTCTGTTTGTTTGATAAATGTTTTGTTTAATAATGTGTGTGTGTGTGTGTGTGTTTATTATGAATGATAGTTGTTTGTTGTTTGTCTTGAATGTTTGCACGTTTAATAATGATTGTTTGATTTCTAGTGTTATCAAAATAACACAAGCATGAACGTGATTGAGAAGTGTACATGTACTGAAGTACACAAATCTTCCTTAGAAACTGAAAAGAAGCGAGTATCAGTAGAACTTCTTCGGAAGAAGAAACATTCTTCAGTAGCAGATCTGCGGAAAAACAAATCTACTGAATCAGTAGATGATATGCGGAAGGCAAAAGAAACGACCAAAAAGAAAACAACTCAAAAAGGTGTGAGCTCAAAGCAACAAACTTTAGCTGATAACCATGAACCTTTTGACATCATGTCAGGAAAAGGAAAGGAGTCAGCTTCAGTAAAGTTTGAGAAGGAGTTGAAGACTTAAAAATTGCAAAAGAAGAAGAAATTAATTGAGTCTGATAATGAGTCAGAAGAAAAGTATTGCAAATGGTGTGATATGAAAAATCAAAACACTGAAGACTGCTACTTCAGCAGCTATTGCTCCATCTGCAATATGAACAATCACGTGACTTCAAACTGTTACTTCAACAAACATTATGCTATTTGTAATAAAAATAACCATTCCACTCAGGAATGTTATTTTAACAAAAAGAACAAGACAAAGAGCACAAAGAAGAAACAACCTGAGAAGGATGAATCAGAATCTCAATCAAGCGAAGATCAAAAAGATTCAAGATTAAAGAAACAACAAAAACAAAAACAAAAGGTGACAAAACCATAAGAGAAACCATCAGTTGATAGTTAACCTTTGAAGAAAAGACAACCTAAACAGAAATCAAAGAGTCCTCAACAATCAAAGACACCACACAAAAAGGTGGATTTGAACAATAAGAAGTCAAATGCTAAAGATACTTTCTTTGATAATTTTGAAAAAGGAACTCATGTTTCACATTCAAAATCAAAGGATGATGAAACTTTCAACAATCAAGGATCATCATCAAAGTCAAAACAGCAAACAAAGAAAGAGAAGATCCTTGAGGAAAAGTTTGAACAATCAGAATAAAATTCCACAAGTTCATCATCAACAGAATCATCCTCACCATAAACAACACACAATGAATCAATTGAATCTAAAATTAATACTGAATCTTCAAGACTCATTCATGAGGAAGTTAAAATTTTAGACTCCACAGGATCACCCAAGATCATTAAGACTTGGGTTTCCAAATCTAATTGATTTCTTTAATTCTGCAGGAACAATCTTGGAGAGCTGACAACAAGTGGTATGTTGATAGTGGTTGTTCCAGACATATGACAGGAAACTGTTCTCTTCTCCATGACTTCAAACATAAAAATGCTTCTTATGTGGCATTTGGTGGGGATAAGAAGGGAGGTAAAATAGTTGGTGAAGGAATGGTAATTAATGGTGTGCTCAAATTTGAGAAAGTAAATTATTATGAAAATTTGCAATATAATTTATTGAGTGTGTCTCAAATTTGTGATCAAAATTATACCACATTATTTGATAACCCTAATTGTTACATTCTTAAGCCAGGTTTTGCAGTTCCAGAAGATTGGATCCTTCTTAAAGCATCAAGAAAATGAAACAAATATGTTTTGGATATGAATAATACAGCACTCACAAACAATGAAACATGCTTGCTATCTAAGTCATCATAAGATGAATCTCAGTTGTGGCATAGAAGGCTTGTTCATTCCAACTTGAAGAACATGAATAAATTGGTGAAAAATGACTTAGTCATTGGATTGCTAAAGAAATAATTTTCTTGTTCAAACCATTGTCCTTCATGTTATAAAGGAAAACAATATAGAGTGTCACATAAATCCAAAATAATAAATACAAACACTGCACCACTCAAATTGCTTCACATGGATCTTTTTGGTCCAACTAATGTGATGAGCATTGGCAAAAGGCAATATTGTTTAGTGGTTGTGGATGATTTCACTAGATTCATATGGGTCTTTTTCTTAAAACAAAAGAGTGAAACATCAGAAACATTAATGGAGTTTATCACAAAGATTGAGAATCAACTTGATTTAAAAGTTAAAAATTTTTAGGAGTGGCAATGGGACTGAATTTGTTAATACTATCTTAGATTCATTTTGCAGGAATAAAGGCATAGCAAGGCAATTCAGTGCACCAAGAACTCCATAACAAAATGGAGTTGCTGAAAGAAGAAATAGAACTCTCATTGAAGCAGCAAGAACAATACTAGCTGATTCACAATTGCCAATCACCTTTTGGGCTGAAGCAGTGAACACAGCATGCAATGTTCAAAACAGGACATTAATTGTCAAAGAACACAATAAAACACCTTATGAGATTTTATTTAAAAGAAAACCTTACATAGGATATCTTAGAGCTTTTGGGTGTCATGTATCTGTTTTAAACACAAAAGAACAATTGGGAAAATTTTCAGAGAAAGCCTATGATGGTTTCTTTCTTTGGATATTCTTCAACATCTAAATCATATAGAATCTACATTCCACAACAAAACATTGTGGAAGAAACTCCTAATGTGTCTTTTGATGAATCCTTATTTCCTAAATCTGTAAAAGGATCATCATGGTTGTTTGATATAGATACACTCACAAACTCATTTAACTCTGATTATTTGAATGCTGCAGGTACTGAGGATACATGCTATCCATTTGTTCCTCCAAACATAAATGAAGTGTAATTATCTACTGATCCTCCAAATAATGTCAATAATGCAGCACAAGACCAAGCAAATGGATCTACATCCTCAGATGCAAACACTTCATCAACAGCTGACTCTGCATCCGCAGATGAGTGTCCTACATTCGAAGATGTAATTATTGGATCAGCTGATGTTCCATTCACATCAGTAGATGGTCCACATATTGGAGATGGTCCATTCCAGTCCAAAGAGTCATTGCCAGCAAGTCAACAAAATACATCTGTAGATGTTACTGTAACTCCTGCGGAAGTACAAAATACATCCGTAGATGTTCCTGTAACTCCTGCGAATGGCACTCACAATGCAGCTGATGTTCAAAACAAAACTCATTCAGATTCCAATGATGATCAATTTGATTACTTCATAAATTCATTATCTCAGCTGGATATATCTGCATCAATGCATATGACTAACTTGGAATCATCTATTCCAGTTGAGTCCATTCTAACAACAAGAATTCATAAGACTCATCCAATAAACAACATCATTAGAGATCTCAATGAAAGAACCATAAGAAGCCAAGGGGGAGCTGCAAGCATCTATTTTTTCACTTGTTTTCTTTCATAAATGGTTCCTCCAAACATTACAGCTGCACTAAAAGATAATAGCTGGATTGAAGCCATGCAAGAAGAACTTCAACAATTCATAAAGCAAAAGGTCTGGAATCTAGTTGATCTTCTTGAAGGCCAACATCCAATTGGCACAAGGTGGTTATTCAAAAATAAACTAGATGACAGAGGTATCATTATGAGAAACAAAGCTAGGCTGATTGCTCAAGGATATACTCAAGAAGAGGGATAGACTATGATGAAGTTTTTGCACCAGTTGCAAGAATTGAAGCCATTAGAGTATTCCTAGCCTATGAATCATATAAGAAGTTCACTGTTTATCAAATAAATGTGAAGTGTGCCTTTTTATATGGGAAAATTGATGAAGAAGTCTATGTAGCTCAACCTCCAGGTTTTGAAGATCCTGAATACCCACATAAAGTATACAAGCTTGACAAAGCTTTGTATGATCTTCATCAGGCACCAAGAAAGTGGTATGAAACATTATCATCTTTCTTGTTCAAGCATGGATACAAAAGGGGAACTATTGATTAGACTCTCTTTCTCAAACATGAACATCAAGACCTCTTAGTTGTTCAAATATATGTAGATGACATTATATTTGGATCAACAAACAAGAGACTGTGTGAAAGCTTTAAAGAGTTGATGAAATCTCAGTTTCAAATGAGCTCAATGGGAGAATTAACTTTCTTTCTTGAACTACAAGTTCATCAGAAAACAGATGGCATATTCATCAATCAAGAAAAGTATATTCATCAAATATTAAAGAAGTACAATCTTGCTAATACATCTTCATGCAAAACACCTGCTTCAACAATTGACAAAATTGTACCTGATCCTACAGGAAAATCTATTGATCAAAGATTATATAGATCAATGATAGGATCTCTTATGTATTTAACTGCCAGCAGACCTGACATAATGTTTGTTGTATGTATGTGTGCTAGGTACCAAGCAGATCCAAAAAACTCCCATCTGAATGCTATGAAGAGGATTTTCAGATATCTTAAAGGGAAACCAGCCCTTGGTACTCTTATTCAAACAGTGACTATGGAGAATGCAACAACAATAGAAAATCCACAACTGGTGGATGTCAATTTTTAGGACCAAGACTTGTTTCATGGTAGTGCAAAAAGCAAACAAATGTATTTGTATCCACAGCTGAGGCTGAGTTCATAGCTGCTTCAGCTGGTTGCTCTCAAGTCCTTTGGTTGCAAAACCAATTACTTGATTATGGTTACAATTTCCTTCAAACTCTAATTTATATTGACAATTCAGCTGCTATGTTTATCACTGCTAATCCAGTTCAACATAGTAAAACAAAGCATATTGAAATTAGATATCATTTTCTGAGAGATTGCTTAGAAAAAGGTTTAATCAAGTTAGTCAAAGTGGATACAACAAATCAGCTTACTGATCTATTCACTAAGGCCTTTGATTTAGTTTGATTTAATTTTCTAATTGAGTCTTTAGGCATGATTAACTTAGATTAATCATCATTAACAAAGAAAAGCATGTGTCTGTCCTTGTCTTTATTTATTGTGTCTTCTATTTTTGCATGACATATGTTTGGAAATGATAGTACACTATGCCTTTGCTTGCTTCCCGAGTTCTTAAATTTCTTTAAAACCTGATCAAAAGTTCTTTGATATGTAAGTGGATTCAACTTGAGTGAAGATTATACTAAGAGCATGCTTAACATAATGAAAAGGTGACTGTTTGTGGGAAACTTCATTTTGAGGATCAAGCAAGTAAGTCTTATCCTGATGTGATCAATTCATTCATCTAAGCACACTATATAAAACACTTTAAAACTTCTATCTTTTCAAATCATATTCTCTCTGTTTTATGTGAACAAAGACCTGAGTTTATGAACACCATGAGATACATATGTATTCAACTGGTGAAAAGATCATGATCCTCATCATCCCTTTGTTTTGTGTAAACAAAGACCTGGATTAAAGGCACCTCTGTTTTACGTAAGTAAAGACCTGGTGACCTGATGATGATCATATCTAAGCTCTCAAAAGAATCCATTGTGATCAACTGTATATTTACATAAGAGCTTTTGTAGCAAAGCATTTATGAGACAACACATATGTCTCAAGATAGAATTTATAACTTAATGTACATAGTTTCTAAGTGTGAAAAAGTGATGAATTGACTCACAAACGGAGGACAAACTCTAATGTGAATTGAATGTGGAGCCCATAATAGTTTATCACTAATAAACATGAAAACATGATAAACAGCATGTCTAGTTGATTCCATACTCTTGTTTGGATTTAAGTGGACAAACATACTTGCAATCAGGACTAGAATCAGGTCACAATTCAACAATCAACTCAATCAGGAAGAAGTTTAGTGTCATAGTATGATCCTATTATATGTGTTTATATGCATGTACATTTATTTAATTCAATTTTGTTACTTTTAGTTTATTTATTGTGTGAAATCTTTGGACTGACATGTGCCTTTCATGCTATTTACTTCATAATTTTTTTATGAATGCAACACATTATCATTAATCACAAATTTAGGGGGAGTTGTTATTACATGAAATACATGAAACATAAAAGCTTAATTCAATGATCCAAATTCAAATGAAGGAATTGGAACTTGAGCACTAACTTGGCTGAAGGATATATGAAGTTTTTCAAATTATATTTCTTGTGCACAAATTGTCATGAAAACAAAGTCAACAAGGTCAAATAGCAATAAATGGTTTTATCAGTTGATTAGGACCATACAATCAAAGAAGTTTCAACTTTGCATCTTCAGCATCAGCAGAAGCTACAGTACATTTTCTTGTTCAGTAGATGCTACAGTGCGAAAAAGGAATATGACCATCCGTAGATTGGTAACCTATGGATGTGGTAGTATTTAAAAGTATAATAGTTCCATAGACTGGTAATCTATGAAAATTCAAATTATACTTCATCAAAAATCAGTTTTTAATTCTAAGCCATCCGTAGATGATCTACGGAAGAACTAAAATCTGCGGAAACAATAAAATTGGTAATAAGGATAGGGGTCTCAGCTCATTTAATTAATGAAGTTAATATATCCGAGGGAGTATAAATGATGTTTTTGACTTGTCATTTCCATTCACTTTTTCAGAACATCGTTTTCAACCTAGAAAAACGTTCAGATAAACCCCCGTCCGGCAATATTCAAAATTACCAATAACCTTTAAACCTTGCTTGATTCTTGATCTCCGTTCATTAAAATTTCAATAATATCAAGGTAAAATATATCATAATCCGAAATTATGAACTGATTGATTCATCATTTCTGTGTCTAAACTCTTCGTATTGTTAAGTGTGATGATTTTGCTCTAACATAATTCTCTTCATTCTTATAAACAGATGGCTAATTGTTTTGCAAGAGAGCACAATGTATGTGCATTCTTAAATCCTGACGACCTTGTAGCAGAAGGATGTCGAGATATCATCAGATACCTACGACGATCCAGGCTTTTCTATGCTTTATCAGCAGAGCCTTTGATTCATCAAGCACATATCATTGATTTCTGGAATTCAGCTCGAATAAAGCAAGTTGGAGAATCTGAGGTGATAGTTGCTGAAATCAAGAATGAAAGGATGAGAGTTGATGAACAAACTATCAGAAGGGCACTTGAGCTGGGAGAACAAGAAGTTGGTCACCCGGATGTATTTGAGAATGAGTACATAGAGAAAGTGTTCTATCTGATGGGATATGATGGTGACTTTGACAAAGGTGAGATAAAGAAAGGGAGATTGTGCAAGCCATATAGATTCTTATGTCACACATATCTAAAGTGCATCTCCAAAAGGAAGTCTGGGCTTGATAGATTCTCAAGGCACATTTCATCTGGCATTATTGGCATTTTTGAGGGAAGGACATACAACTACTCAAAGTACATTTTCAGTTGTCTGTGTGATCACATCAAAGTGCAAAAGGCTGAGAAGATATACATGTTTCCAAGGTTTATACAACTGATCATCAATGGTGAATTGCCTGGGATAGCAAGAGAAGGTGATGTGTTTGTTCAAGCACATCTGGGGAGATCTGTACTGAATAAGATCAGTGGAAAGTATGAAGGAGAAGATATGCCAATGTTTGCACATGTGGCAGATGCTAATGCCAACATTCCACCAGAACTGATGTGGGAAGATCAGCAAGATAGTCAATCTACTAATGCTGAGCAAGACTTACCTCAACATTCCACTCCTCGATCTCACATACACCACCATCATCAATCTCCACAAATCCAATCTCCAGCCAGTTAACACACCGAACCAATCTCTCCAATTTACCCTCAATCAACCATTCATCAACAACCTCTAACTCCACAAAATCTATCTCCTGAGAGTACTTATACAGAACCCATCTCAGTTATTTAATTTCAAAACTCAGTACACACTGGTGAGACTGAGTTAGTATCTCAAGCAAGTACCATTCCACTCACGATCACCAGCCCACAAACCCCAGTCATGTCTAACCAAACTGAACCAATATTTCCAATCATTGATCCTCAACAACAACAACAACCTCAATAAGAGAAAACAGATCAAGCAGTTGAGTGTATTTCAAGCTCAGCAAGTATAGCTCCTGCTGTAGGCAATGAGGATGAGATTGCTGGTCAACATCAAGAAGGCAAAGAAGAAGCTAACTATGTTGATGTTATAGCCTATCATGAAGATGACCTGGAAGATGATGATATAGATGTGAGCAAAAGTTATCTGGTTGCTGAGTATAACAAACTTATCATCAAATCAAACAAAAGGTTGGAAAGAATTAGAAAGATCAAAGGAATGTTAAAAGAAAAGGAGGAGCTGATGAACAAACAAGAATCCAGACTAATCAGATTAAGAGAAGATGCTCAAACCAACAATGAAGTAATTGATGCATTGCATGAGCTGGTTGAAGAACTTAAAGACTCTGTGAAGCATGAGAAGACTGAAAAAGAGAAGCTCATATTGGAAGTTGAACAAGCAAACAACTCTCTCACTGCTCAGTCTATTTTGTTGAAAAGGGAAGATGAACAAATTGATGAGCTCAAGATGAAAATTTGTGCACATGAATCGAATGATGCTCCATCAACAAAAATAAAAGAATCTACTGAAGCTTCAAATCAAATCATTCAGTACTCAAGAAAGAGGAAGTATTTGGGGTATGTAGAGAAAGAGGTGATTAATGTTGAAGATTCACGAAAAAGATCAAGGCCTACATCTCCAGAGCTCACTCCTTCAGTGGATGTTTCCAATTTAAAGCCTAAGTCTCATGCTGAAACTGAGAGTGATGCTGAATGGGATGAGCTTACTAAAGATGAGTCTCCCAAAGAACAAAAAGAATCAAAGGCTGATGACCTACTGTCCACCAAAGACATATTGGAAGAGAGGCCTGAATCAACTATGTTTATGACCCTGATCAATCATGGGTTTCCATATGACATGGTTGAGAGAATGAACATGACAGAAATGAAGGAAGCACCGAAGGAATATGAGCTAGCAAGCTTCATGATCCCAGATTGCAATTATGAAACATTCATAGCCTTTCAGATAATTCAGAAAACAAAGAAGGAGCTAGGTCACTGTGACACAACAACTCTGAGAAAATACAATATGACTTGTTGGTTACAAAGTCATAACTACAAGATACATGAGCTGAAAGGAAGATCAGTGGCTGAGCTTAGAAGGATGATGGAGCATGTAATGAAGGTGGAATTGGAAACTGGAGTAAAATTCAGAACTGAAGCTCCAAATCCTTCCTATGAACATCAATTAAAAACCCCTACTGAACCAGTAACAGTTGAAAGCAAAGATCAACATAAAGGGAAAGATAAATTGATCAAAGAACCAAGAGAGGTGATCCCTGGGAAAGTATGGCCTCTGGGCACAACTGTGAGAGAGATTACTGAAGAAAAATCTTCTTTAATCCAGTTGTTTGATCATATCACGACTCCCACTGCTGCTGAAGATAACAGGATTATGGCCTGGAAATATGATCCAGAGTGGGATTGTGCACTTATCAAGAGAGTATCTGGAAGAGTTGAATACTTCCACTTACTTGAATCAATCTTGTTGTTGCCTCATACTGACATCAAAGACCTTCAAAGTTTGATCATCTCCAACTACCCAATAAGCCCAAGAGGAAGAGATTTCTCTGTATTGGTTGGAAAGTTGAAAACAAAATTTAAGGATGATGTACTCAAGGAAGAAAGAAGAGAAGATGGGGAACACAAGAAAAGATACCAAGGGAAAACAAGATCAAAATCCAACTCCTCTACACTGGTTGATGATGAATTCATAAGGAGGGTTGGATACTCTAACAGAAAAACCGCTGCTATAAAAATCATTGAAGGAAATCAATACACTCTTCCCATAACTGAGTGGGGATATGTGGAGAAGACTAAAGAACTGGTGCTGATGAGAAATGAAGAAAAGAAGAAAGCAAGGAGTATAAGATTGTTTGATCCAATTGAAATTAAACTTCTGCATCCAAGCTACACTTCATACCTACATGATAAGTTCTTCCTAAAACTCAAAGATGATCAAGCTCAAAATGACCTATGCCTGTATTCGCATATCATACAAGTCATTGACAAACTGCATGCAAAAGCATACAAAAGAAGAAGATATGAGGCTGGACTGTTAAGAGGAGCTAACATTAAGGAAGTATCTGAATTGAGGATGTCAGAACAAGATGAGCTGGAAATAGTCAATAATCAAAGTGTTGTGGAAACTCTTACTACAGAAGAAGACATTTTGGGATTGAGCTTTGAGACACTACAAATGATATGCAGAATGGAGATCAAGTACAAGTACGATGATCAAAAGGATGCAGTGTCTTATTTCAACAAGAAAATGGTGTCAAGAGTCAAAGAGCTTTCAGTTTTGAAGACCTGATTACAAGTGTCTAAGCCTAAATGGGAGTATTGTTAGATCTTGGAATAATAGGTCTAGATCATTTTGTATAGGCTTAGAACTTTAATCAATACATGCAATGAATATTTGTAATTCATTATGTATATATATAGGTTAACCCATATGTATACATAATGAATTACAAATATTCATTGCATGTATTGATTAAAGTTCTAAGCCTATACAAAATGATCTAGACCTATTATTCCAAGATCTAACACAAAGCTCTCTCCACCCTGGGTCACACAAGATAGTAACTGACAAAGGAAAGAGGAAAATGACCTCTGATGGGATTAAGGAGGAGAAGAGAGAGATGAAGAGGAAGGCAAGGGGAGAGAGTTCAAGTAGGACCCTTGGTTTTATGAAAACTGCTATCAGGGTTGCCCCCAAGCCAAGCACTCAAGAAGATGAGTTGAGGGCAGCCAGAAAACCCTACCATATATATATATATATATATATATATATATATATATATATATATATATATATATATATATATATGAAAAGTTTACGGTACAATGTGTTGCTTTCGTGCGAAGGGTACGAAGCAATAAGGACTATTGATCTAAGAGATGAATGATATAGATTTAAGATGATATAATCACGTAAGGAATGTGCCTGGAGAGTTAGAATTGAAAATAGCCTATAATTGTTGACTTTTTTTAAACACATATAACTTTTCATATGGTCTTATTTTTAAAAAAAAATACATCATAAAAACAAGCATTTTATCCTCTTTAATATGAGTATAGTATTATTATACTTTTTTAATAAACAACATTTTTTTAAGAAAACGTCTATGTGTTGTGCGTATAACTTGCGTGATTATTCAATGCGTAATTATCAACATAACTTGCGTAATTATCATATAACTTGTGTAATTATAAATATAACTTGCGTGATTATTTTTTATAACATGAGTAATTTTTCTTTACATAATAATAGATATAACTTACGTAATTTTGAATATAACTTGTGTAATTATGTACTTTCTATACGTAATTGTAGCGCGAAAGAAACTACCCCTCCGCTAAAAAACACGTGTCACGCTCTGGTGACTTCGTACGCTTTACACAAAAATTACACTTTGTATAGTAACCGGCCTATATATATATATATATATATATATATATATATATATATATATATATATATATATATATATAATTAGCACAAACGTTAGAGATGTAAATAATAATTTACTCTTGTTTTATTTATTTCAGTTTTGCTTATAGCACAAAAGAACAGTTAGATTATATGACTATATTTTCAACTTGAAATTGTCGGGTTGTGAAGTCCTTACAGGTTTTTAGGTTGACATTAGAAGACATGGTCAGGCCTAGTTTAATTTTCTTGGTTACTAAGCTAAAAATCCTAATCATATATCTATATAAACCATCTTATGTACTATAACTTTTATATAGTGCTAATAAAGAGATAACTCTTTTTGTAGCTCGTGAACGTAGGTCATACTAATCGAGCCACGTTAAATTCTTGTGTTTTTTTATTGCTTTCTTGTGAGTGTGTGTCATTGTGTCTATTCTGCAACATAAATACCTAACAAAGTGGTATCATAACTAAGCTCAAGTTATATTCGATCTCCCCCCTTGTTTAAGATCGTGGATCAATGCTACCACACAACATCAAGTTTCACGATTAGGGTGTGGAGTTGAAAACCTTTGGATTCTCATCTTCTCCATCATTGTTTCTTTGAAACCGTTGCCACCTGATTAAGATTCAACCCTTGAATAATCTCCACCGTTGAGAAATATTGTTGCTTCATTTCCATCATGATTGAGAAGAATAACAACAACGACGCCACCTTGTGGTTTATGTTGTTGCACAACTCTTGATCAGAGAACAACAGTCGCACTACCTTGCTACCGAACCAAGAGCTCAATGGTAGTCGCAGCCTAGAGCAACACCATTTGGTTGTAGCATCACTATGAATCGGTTTTGTCTATAACCGTTTTTTTTCCAACCACCAAACAAAGGAAGAAACCAAGTTCAGTAATTAGTGTTTAATTGGGTTGTTTTAATATAGGTTTTGGGTACTCAAGTCTTGGGTTTGTTGATCTTTGGTTTGGGTATTTGTTGACAGGAGTATTGGGTTCGATTTGTTTATCTAATTTTTGATTGGTTATCAATTATTCAGTGAACTGAATTATTCATTTGCTTTTATTTGCGATTATGGCTACAAACGAGAAGAGTGTGATTAAAAAGTTTAATGACACTGATTTTGGTTGATGGGAAATGCAAATTAAAGCATTATTGTGTCAAAATGATATAGATATGATACTGGAAAAGAAATCAAAGAAGATGGAGAAAACTAAAGAACCATTTGGAATTCCTCAAGAGTAGGGTGAAGAGTTATACTTTTATTTGTCTTTTTATGTATAAGAACAAGTTGAGAAAATGTCATTTTACATACTTTGAACATATAGTTGACAAATTGTCATTTTACATACTTTTAACATATGTTAGTGATATATACTAAATCTATATCTATATCTATAGTATATAATAAAGTAGTAATTATGGACGTTACATGGCACTAGTAGTGTACAAACCGGGTTTTTTTGAAAACCGATTTGCGGTCCAAACTGAAACCGGTTTGGTCAACCCAAGTCAAAACCGGTTTGGACCCAAACCGGTTCGGGTTATAAACCGGTTCATTGGCTGAAAAACCCAACCCTAAGAAACCGGTTTGGGCCGGTTTGGAAACCGGTTCGGGTTTTTTTTTTTGTTATTCATAATATAATAATGTTAAGATATGAAAGATATATAATCATATTTATATTAATAAAACTTATACTTAATTTAAAGAAAAATAAAACTTTTGTTAACATATAAAAAATATATAATCATATTTATATGAATTAAATCAAAAGCAATAAAATAAAAGTCGTGAGTATTATTGTTATTAATATTGTTATTAATATCATGGTGGTGTTGGTTGTTCTTATTATTATTGTTGTTGTTACTTGTTGTGATTATTATTGTTATTAATATTGTTATTAATATTATTATTTTGTTTAATGTTAAATTATTATATCATACATTACTTGTTAATCAATATGAGTTAACGTCTCAAAGTGAGATATATAATGAAAGTGAAATATATAATATATAAAACATATAAACAATTTAAACAACATAAAAGTTTAAACAATAATTTTTTTAAAAACTAAACATTTAGCCTAGTCGACTAGTCGTTCTCCGTTCGTTCGTTGCATACTTGTACGTTTATTCTTCGCCACCAGAACCGGAGCTGTTACGAAAGTACTCATCATATGCCGCTTCATCATCGGTCATTCTGAGTGTCAATCCGCTCTCTACCTCGTCCTCGTATAATTCTGTTTCGTATTCCAATTCTCCTTCATATGAGCATTTGTCTTGTACTCTTTCCGTGGCATCCAAATAATCCTTCAAGCAAATTGACATTTGAACCGCTTGGGGAGTGAGTCGAGTTCTTCTTATCGATATAACCCTTCCACTAACGGAAAAAGCAGATTCTGAAGCTACCGTGGAAGCTTGGACGGTTAGTAAATCTCGGACCATGGTGTATAGGATAGGAAATTGATCTTCCTTACCTTTCCACCAAGCCAACAAGTCAAAAATTTTAAAATCGTGTGGAGTCATGGTGGATAAAAAGTTTGTTCCACCATACCTCCCGAGTTCATTACTCAGAGTGCTACCACGTTAACGTTTATTAGATTCAACCCTTAAAGTATTATATAAAGCAAACATTGGATCATTTGAACTTTTGGCATGTGCCGCATGCCTCAATGACTCATGGATGTGTGATATTTCACCATATTTTAATAAATAAACATCAAACATTTTTTCTAATTGTTGGTTAAAAGTAGTTTTTAAAGTTTGAGCATAAAATGAGTTTTCTTCTTCTAAATCCAAATTAGAAGTAATTTTATCAAGTAAAGTGTCAACCCCCGACAAATTTAAACAAGGGTTTATTGCAGTGGCACATGTAATAATAGAAGGCATTTCTTTAAAATACTTTTTAAGTTTTTCTTTCATTGGGGGTATCATATCCGAATAAGGTCTACCCCTAAATGACATCTCATTTAATTTTGAAGTCATCAAATAAATTTGGTGAAGTACTAACCGACTCGTTGGATAATAAACTACAGAAAGACAAGTAGTTGCGTTTTTAAAAAACTTGAAGTATTTCGCTTATTTCTTCAATAACGGACCAACCCGATGGATGGTAAGTATTTGCCTTTTCACGACTTACCAAACTATTATGAAATGCTTTTAAACTTTCTTTTTTTTCAATAGCCTTTTCAAACATTTTACACGTGGAATTCCATCGTGAAGGTACGTCCCGATTCAGATCTAAACATTTGGAATTTGCGTCTTTACAAAACTTGCGATATCTACTATATATTTGGTTATTGCTAAAAATATCACGTAACATTCTTTTAAAACCATCTTTCACTGTTTCAATCGTTCTTAAACCGTCTTGAATATCGACTATGAAAAAACACACCGTGACACATTGGTTTATATTTTAATTTTAAATAATCTATCGCAAGCGTGTTATTTGACGCATTATCAAAAGATATAGAAAATATTTTTTTTTCTAATTTATACGTTTTAATAACTTTATCAATAAGATAAAAAATATTTTGGCTGGTGTGAGGATAATCAAACAATTCAAACGCAATCGTACGTTTCATCATTTGCCACGAATCGGGTTCAACCCAATGGGCGGTGACACAAATGTACGAGTCCGGTGAACTGCGAGGAGTCGACCAATCATCACTAGTTAAGTTAACACCGGTTTGTAAATTTTCAAAATAAGATATTAATTCATTTTTAGCTTTTTTCCACATTTTTAAACAATCTCTTCGAAGAGTAGCACGACTTACATTGGTGTAACGTGGTTGGAGAGTTCGTTGAATGAGTCGAGTCAAACATTCGTTGTCAAAATGTTTGAATGACAAGCTTTCTAGAATTACAAAATACACCATTTGCTCCCGAACCGCATCAACGTTATAAGCCCAAACATTTCATTCGTTTGTCATCAAAGTTTGACCTTGAGACGGTTCACCTTTCAACGCCTTACAATATTTAAGCACAATGTGGTTTTTCAACGTTATGTTTGCATCATTTTTGAAAAACTTATGGCAAAACTTGCAACGAGCCTTGTTCGGACCGCTAGCCATTTAACATAAATCGTAATTGCACCATGTTACTTGAAGACGCATCACAACCAACGGATGATTGAACACTTGATGAAGCCATTTGAGAGAGTTTTGAGAGAGTTTTTTCGAAGAGAATGAAAGTATTGAGCGTTTTTATGATTTTTGAGAGTAGAGAGCGTTTTAAATTGTTGTGATTCAACCAAAACATCCAATACATATATATATATATATATATATATATATATATATATATATATATATATATATATATATATATATATATATATATATATATATATACTAACCTAATGGGGATATAATGGTAAAAAACCACAAAAAAATGGTAAGAAAAGACCTCAAACGGCCAAAAAACGGCTATAAAGCCGTTATACAATGGCTAGTTCTGAAAACCTGTTTGAGAACCGGTTTGAAACTGGACTGGTTTAGAAACCGGTTTTGATTTATGGAACTTCAAACCTGGGCCGGTTTGAAACCGGTTTGGGCCAAACCGGTTTTGACCCCAAACCGATTTCGGTTTTTTTTCTCGAACCGGTTTTCAAACCGGTTTTTTGCACACCTCTACATGGCACTTATTGTTACTCCTTGAAAAAATCTTCCCATCTAAATTCATATATTATTTTAGTCAACTTTTTTATTTTAAGAAACTAACTTAATACTTCATTTTAGTTTTTATATATTGATTTTTGAATTGTTTAATCATATTATTTTGAATTATACATACTTTGATAGCAAAATAAGATTTGATTGAAAAAGTTACAAAGAGAAAAAAACACTTATTGACATATTTATATATTTTGGGTTAATGTAATTTTGAGAAAGTTGGTTTTTAATTTTACACAGATTAATTGTGTGTTGTATTTACAAAGATCAACTGTATGTTATATTATCCAAAAAATATTCAAAAGTTTATAAATTATAAGGATAACTTTTCATTTTTCATTGTTATATGTAATACATAACTCAATCATAAAAAGTATTTGTACATTTATAAATTATATTGTTTTTGTAGTTTAAACATATGTAATATACAGGGTTCTAGCCTAGTGTGTTATAGTTTGGTAAGCGGCAGGACCAAATTGGTCGGGAGTAATATCATGTAATTAATTCTAGTATATTTTATGATAACCATATGGATAGGGCTGCAAACGAACCGAACAAACACGAACAAAGCCTTGTTCGTGTTCGTTCGTTAAGAAATAAACTTGTTAGCAAATTTTTCACGAATACCTACCGAACGAGATTCCTTGTTTGTGTTTGTTCATTAAGAAAATGAAAATGTTCATGACTGTTTACGAACACTTATCGAACGCTAATGAAGACAAACAAAAACAAACGAACACCAACAACTGTTCATGAACATAACGAATACAAAGAAGCTCATGAACACAAACGAATACAAATGATCGTAGAATTATTTTTGAATAAAATTACTTTTTTATTAAAAAAATTACAAAAAATCAACCAAAAATAAATAAGTACTTAACATATATATCAAAAAAATACTTGATACAAATGTCATAAAAATAACTGACACAAAAATTTAGAATATAAATGAACATATTACCGAACATAAACGAAGACATTATCGAACGTTCACTAACGGACATTAAAGAACATAAACGAACACATTATCGAATGTTCACGAACATAAATGAACGAACATGACTTGTGTTCATGTTTGTTCGTTTAATTAAACGAACGGAATTTTTTTGTTTGTGTTCGTTCATTTACTAAACAAACGAACATAAACGAACTTACCACCTAATGGTTCACGAACTGTTCGCTAAACGTTCAGTTCGTTTGTAGCCCTACATATAGAAATAGGTGTGTTTGGAAATGCATATTTTAACCGCTTATTAATTTGTTGGGTTATCTATGACAAACTAGGAAATTTTGAGTTATTGGATAGAGTCGTTAAGACTTCTGCTTATTTTAGAATAAATTTTTTCGGTAGCAAGTTTTAGACTAGTTTATTCATACCGATTATTTTTAACGAATATAAAGCTGTAGTTAGAGTGAAATATTATATCCAAACTGATTATTTTCTAATGTCGTTATAAACATGTACATGAAATGATCAGTATATTTAGATGAGCGAAATTTTACCAATGTTAAATTAAAATTACACCTATCATGTAATCTAATGCTGGAAGCATTGCTTTTCTATCGACCCAGAAAAACGAGCTTGTTTTGATGTCTTTAAATATATTGGAGGGAGATTCTATCCTTGTTGTAAACAACCTTGTCATTTCTCGTTTCTCATGTGATGAGAAATATGTCCTTAAAGAATTTCCTATAGACTATTTTTAGCACATGTTAGCATCAAGGGCCTAATCCGTTAGCGAACATTTAATCCAAAAGTTGTAATTCTCATACTTAAAAATTAAATCCGTAAAAACCTATACCATACAGGTTGAACATCCAATCATTAACTCTTGTATTAATGTTTTTCCATCTCAAATATAACAATATATTAATGAAATTAATTTGATATTATATAATTCCTTATTTTCTTAAAATACCATATATGCATTTTATATAAAACTGGATTTACAGATATAATATGACCATAAGTCGTATTCACTTGAGAAAGTCGTGGTCTTTTAAATTTGTTTTGGGTGCCTAGACGCTATATACGTCATTTTTTATTTCTTTATTCATTCGTGGGGCATATGTATATTGGCTTTCGACCATATTGGATATTAATTTAATCATACATGTGTACATATATAAGTCCAACTTTTATAATCATATTTTATATTAACTATTATATATCAAAATAGTTATTGCAAGTTGCAAATGATTTCAAGTCCCAAACGATTAGGCATACTGCGTGTAATGTTTTAATGTTTTGCTCATTTATAATAAATAATAAAAGAAAAAAGGGTAAATTATAAAAATTGTCATTTAACTATACTTAAAATTATGTATCTTATCTTTAAACTTTAATAATTACATTGTATGTCAATTTTTTGGAAATTTGTTATGATTTATGTTCTTTACACTAACATAAGTTAATCTTTTCTATCAGTTTTATTTAAATGACAATTTTACACTTATTTTTAAAGAACTAAATGTGTAATTTACATCAATCTTTTACTTTCTTTGTTTTACTTTTTCTTTTATCTACTTTCTTTTTTTTCTCTTTTTTTCATCACTTTTATTTTATATCTTATATTAATATTATTAATTAACTAAATATTTTTATAAAATATAATTTTATTTTACAAAAATTCTGATTATTTGACACAAATTGTTAACAAAAGTTAAAAGTTATATTACATAAAATATATCAATAAAATAACATTAAGGTGTCTGAAATTTTCATACGGACTTGATGGGTTTGTGGATCCATTATGGATACCCCTTTATTTTTAATTTATTTTTAGATTAATTTAAAATTCAGTTTTTATTCTACGACGATTAGTTTTTAATGACCGTTTTAAAAACCGACTAATTTTCTAGCAGCTAGTTTTAAGAGCAACTATTAAACTACACTTGTTGTAACAAATATTTTAACAAAATAATATAAAAACTGGCATGCCCTTACAAATTTGAGTGGTTTTAAATTTTTTTATCATCCACACACATAACGTGTTTTATTAGAATATATACGAAAACATATTATATAATTAAATAAATATGAAGTAGTTGTAACCTTACCGACCTTTGTGTGGGTGTGAAACGATCATGACACTGCACAAGGAATTAACTACACTAGCAGGCTCAAATTGGCGTGTTATTGTAAGATAGATATGTTAACAAATAATCGTTAAAAAACAATAACTTAATAATAGTATCTCACATATTTGATTCAAGAAATATTTGTAACAAAAGACTCCAAAAAATATTATTAATATAATAAATTAAATATATATAAATACTGAAATCGTGAAAAACAATTTTTTATGTGTACTAAAAAGCCTACCAAAATCTCCTACAAAAATATTAATGATATAAATAAATTTAATATACATAAATAATTTATTAACATAGAAGAAAGTTTTTTTTATCACAAATGTATTTAGATAATAGTTATAGCCTATAAAAGGACATTAGACAAGCCTAGTTAGAATTCTATTCTAGGGTGCATAAAAGTTGTATACTATGCATCATAAATTAGAAATATGTGAATTGTATTATATGTTACACAACCGAAGTAAATAACTTTTATATATATATACACACATATATATATATATTATCACAATAAAAAAATACGAAGAATAACAACAAGAGCAAACAAAATAAAAGTCTATACGATTACAACTTCCACGATCTCATATACGAACGGGCCAACGAAATTCGATTAACATTGTAATTCTTTTTATTAGTTTTAAAAAATATTATAAGTTGTCTAATTTTTATTTTTTAAGAGAAAAATGAATAACTACATTGAACAAATAAAAATATCTATAATAAAATAAAGATCTATAATAAGATTATATATTATAACAAATTAAAACTAATTAGTTAATAATATTTGAAATAAGTCACTAAATGATTAAGTGGTGAGAAAAATAAAAAGAATAAAAGTAAGTAAATAAATTCAAGAAAAGAGAAAGAAAATAAAATATTAGTATAAGTTACACATTTTGTTATTTATAGAATAAAAGTAAAATAGTTATTTAGTAGTAAACTAACAGAAAAAGTTAAATCAGTTAGTGTAAAGGATAGAACATGATAAAATTTTAAATAAAGAAGACTCGTAATTTTTGTATTACTTAAAATACAATATTTGTAATTTACTCAAGAGAAAAAATCAATTTCAACAAAAAAATAACTCACACCCAACAAGTTTCATGGATTTTGGTGCGCTATCCCAATCATAATTTTTCTATCCCCGGAAGGAAAGCAGGGATTACGCAAAAAAGAGGTGGGAGGGGTGATCGCTTAGGGCCCCATCTCTCGAAAGGTCCAAAATTTTAATTTATTTTAAATATATATATATAGATTTAAAAAAAATCATACCTATTCTAATCTATATTAATAATATGTAAAAGCCACATGATATTTTTCTAGACAATTCATTTTATCGCCAACTAAGCTCCATCCACGTGTACTCGTTAGAATGAAACTTATAAATGTTAGATCTATATTTACTAAAAATAAACTTTTTAATTAAATTGTTGGATTATTATTTTTGAAAATATAATTGATATGGAAATAGTTGCAAACGTTTATCTTTAATTATTTTTAATAATTAAATTTCATGATCCATACAATATTTGAATCAAGTTTCGTTCACACACTTTGTGTTCATCTGATACAATTTACTCAACTTTTTAAAATTTTGTTTTTTTCTTTTATATGCATTTATGTATCTATTAAAGTTACATTTCGCGCCAATTATTCGTTTTATATCATTATTTACAAGATGTTTTTAAATTTATTATAAAATATTATTGTTACATGTGAATATATAACTCGTGATACTATTATAATTATATAATTATTATAAAAGAGTTAAAATCATGCACTATGTACAAAGAAATATACACAATATATTCTTACGACTAATAACTATCGCTTTTTTCGTGTGTAGTTTTCCTATTGTTATATATTGATTCATTGATGTCTTATCTATAATATATATTAGATTAACATATATAATATCTAGAGTTAATCTCGGTTTTTGTCCCGGAGTTTTGCAAATTATCTCCACTTGAGTATCAACTTTTATTTTGTCTTCATTATTGGCCTGAGTTTTGCAAATCGTTTCTATTTTCGTCCTTTTAACTAACGGTGTTAACATTTTCCGTTAATTGAGTGTTAAATGACCAAAATACCCTTTATTATTATTTTATTTTTATAGAAACAACCAACAATTCATACCCAACCCCCGTATATCATATACACATCATTATCATCATCTGTCACACTTTTCACCATCATCATCAACATCTCCCACGACAACCAACCACCACCAGAAACTAGCCATCGTCACATACCACCGGAAACCATCCACATACCACCACTGAAACCACGAAGTAATAAGATCCATTGTGCAAAAACATTGATGTGTCATTTCTTTGTCCTCTCATCTTCTACCCCCTGTTTCAACTCCCCTTTACATCCCACTCAAACCCTAGAGAGAAACCAATTTGTACTCATAAAAACTCAAGATTTTCCACATTTACAAATCATCATCATCTTCAACAAATCACTTTTATCAGATACATCGATTAGCCTCCATGAATTCTCAGATCTAAGTACATTAAACCTCATCATCTTCTTCGTAGCATCCATTAATGTCAACTACTAGCAACAAAGAATCCTCATATCAAACTCAACCCAGATCTTCAGTTCTCGTAGCTCTTTTTGATCCAGAGTTCAAACGGTTCTTACTCAAACAATATAGATCTAGGTTTGTGTGACGGTTTTAGTTGCAGACGGATGTGGCAGTGGCGGTGGTGGTGTGTGGCGACAGTGTTGTGTAGTGAGGTGGTGTGAGGTGCGGTGGTGTGAGGTGCGGTAGTGTGTGGTGGTGGTGGTGTATGGTGGCGGTGGTGTGTGATGCGGTGGTATGAGGTGCGGTGTGTGTGACGGCGGTGATGTGTGGTGCGGTGGTGTGTGGTGGCGATGGTATGTGGTGTGTGGAGGCGATGGTGTGTGGTGCTGTGGAGAATGAAGAATGAGGGAGAGTGAGATAGAAATTGAAAAGTAAGATGGTGATATTTTTTATAGCCCTTAGGGGTATTTTGGTTTTTTTTAAAAATCTAAAAGAAATTGTTAACACCGTTAGTCAAAATGACAAAAATAGAAACGATTTACAAAACTCAGGCTAATAATTGAGACAAAATAAATGTTGGTACTCAAGTGGAAACAATTTGCAAAACTCAGGGACGAAAACCGAGATTAACTCTAATATCTATTATATACTTTTTTTTTATTTTCATCCATGTAACACACATATATCTAACCTAGTATAGAATAGATCCATTACACACTCATTTAATTAGTCTATTACGGACAAACAATAAAAAAAATCCATTACAAAATAACAAACGGTAGAAGTTTTTTTTCCTTTTGAGACCCATTTTTCCAATTTGTCCCGGGCCCGAACCTGAAAATGACCTTTTAGGCCGCTTGTGAAGAATAAGAAGGAAATATTTCAAACACTTTTATAATATATATAAAACCTATATAGAATAGGTTCATTAGACAATCATTTAATTAGCCTATTACCTACAAACAAACAAAAACCCATTAAAAAATACGGTAGAATAATTTTTTTTTCTTTTGACACCTATTTTTTCAACTCGTCCCAGCCTCCCGGGCCTCTAAATACTCAGCACCGGCATGATAGAAAGGCCTTTTAGACCGCTAGTGAAGAAAAAGAAGGAATTATTTCAAACAAATTTTTAATGTATGTGTAGATTTAAAAAAAAAATCCTATACAGAATAGGTTCATTACACACTCATTTAATTAGCCTATTATGTAGAAACAATAAAAAAAACCCATTAACAACAACAAATGATAGAATAAACACCCATCTTTCTAACTCGTCTCGGGCCCCTAAATCCTCAGCACCGGCCTTGAGGGAAAGGGCTTTTAGGCCGTTTGTGAAGAAAAAGAAGGAAATATTTCAAACAATTATTTAGAAACATAAAACTGTATCTTAATTTCGTAATAGAATTCATGTTTTTTCTTTGATTATCTACAACATCATATTATGCAATATGTTATATATGAATTTTCTAGTTGTTACGTTAGGAAAATAATGACATAACGATGTCTATTGGACATGTATTGATAGATTTGACTTGTAATACATCTTGCTTATATCAACTCTTCTAACAGTGTGATCACACCAACATTCGTGGCATGTGTTACATTCAGTGGCGGATCCAAGATTTTTTTCTAAAGGGTTCACTTTTTTAACTATTCCAATTTCATATGATCGAATATAAAAAAATGTTGGTCGGTACGACGGTTCGGGGTCGGGTAAGGTATATCACATAATAAAAGTACGATATAATAACGAAAAAACATAGTCAATAGAAAGTTAAAAATACATAACATAAATAAGATAGTTTTTACGAATAAAAAAACTGACCTAAAATTATTCCCTACGAGGCTTCATCTTTTGAAAATGTCGCATTACATTCTCGATCGAAACTTGTTGTAAGAACTCCTTTTCAATGTAACAAATGCAAGAATCGTTCATATATCCAGCACCCATCCTATTACGTAATTCCGTCTTCATGCTTCATTGAAGAAAAACATCTTTCAACACTAGCCGTTACAACCGGTAAAACTAGTGACAACTTCAATAAACGATAGACCAACTGATAATCAATGTGTTTTCTTGTTTCCACCATCCTTTTGGCAAGATCACTAATCCCATTCAAGTTGTCAAACCGACTATTGTTTTTAACATTAGCAATGTAGTGACCGAGTTCATGAATAAGGTTGCCTTTTTCATCACTCGTGGTGGTGGTGGCGGCCGGAGGTGGTGGCAGAAGGCTACGGTGGTGGTGGCGGCCGGAGGTGGTGGCAGGAGGCTGCTGGAACTCGTTACTCGTGGTCTGTATGACTGTGACTGAAGTTAGCGATGGGTTTGTTTGAAATTCAAAACCCTAATTCTTAAGTCTTAAAACTCAGATTAAAAAAAAGCTAAAAAACAAAACGAAACGGACAGAGTCGAACCCGGGACCTTTGGTAGTAGAAACAGGTGCCTAACCATCACACCAGCTTACGCTTTTAGTTTAAGGTTCCTACTTCAAAATATTAAGGGGTTCCTTCTAATTTTTTTTATATTTTTAACACTATAAATTTTAAACCGAATGGGTTCCCGAGAACCCCTTAATTACACGTAGATCCGCCCCTGGTTACATTGGTTTAACAAATGTCATTGGTGAAGCTTTTAAAATCTAAGTAAAAAATACATTAGTTAGAATTTAATGAGATGAACATATGATGCTAATCCTTATACTTATACCGATACAATGACACATTTATAAAATATATGTTTAATTAAAATAATTTTGATTTCCACTTGACTAGTAATAACCCCACAAAGGAATAGTAGTTTACCAGAAGATTAAAAAACGACACCAACTGCCCATTTGTCTTTTTTTTCACTTTCATATATTTCTTAAAAATACAAGATCCTATAAGAGTATCATTTATTTCGCTATATTCACAAATCGTCACATATATTTCTTAGTAACTATCATGTCCATACACCGTAGGCTTCTCTGTTCAGTCATCCCTCTTCCATCTATGCTTCGCTTTCTCTCAAAAACCAAGAATTGGAGATGTTCTAATCTGATTTAACCACATGTCCAACTTTTGATGTATTATTTATTTATCTTTGTTTGGCATGTATAAAAATTTATATCATATAATATAGAATATATGCAATTCTATAATAGTTACAACATAAAATTAAAGTACACAAACAAAAGACTACGATATGATTGAGACATAATTATATTACGTATGTTGATGATCCACTTAAATCTAACATATCAAGGTTAACTATAACATTTTTTTAATTATATATTGATCAAAGACCAAATTATTAACAATATATTTAGGTCGCATATATAAGAATCAAAAAACCTACAACATGACAAGAAACGTCAATCGTATGGTTAATAAATCTTATAAGTTACGTCCCTACAACTTTAAAAATTATGGATGGAAGAAAATAAAAACATTAATTAGCTGATATGTTATGTGTTTCAAATTACAACTGCTATATGGCTTATAATATACATGTTTAAGGAAAAACAATAAGAAACAATATCAAGGGATCTTTAATCTTTTTAAGGTTTAATATGGTCCTTTAACGTGTATAACAAACAATGATTTACAGGTTTAAGAAATTTTAAAACAAAACAACATACTATAATATAGTTTTATAACATAACAAAATAACCATGTATACATAAAATTGGTTTCTAACACTTTTTATGGTGGGAAACTTAACTTGAATTTTATAATAAATAAATGAAGATAGACCAGGTCTTATCTATATATAATGTTATAATAATTAATAAGTAAATTTTTTTAGTAACTATTTAATATTTAATCTATCTAACCCTTATTATACATGATATTCTAGCAGAAATTGATGATGTTCTTTCCTTCGAGAGATATTTGATGGAAGTGAAATAGTGTAATTAACTAATCTATACAAGTCTGAGAATTGTTTCTAGAACAATAATATGAATTATGATATTCGAACAATAATTTATTTTTGAATTATGGTACCTTTATTTTCGTCAAGATAGTTAATTCTATAGAATAAACTAATATGAAACAAATTTCGGGTGTTAAACATTCGGGAGACTTAAAAAATAAATTACTTAGTAAATTAATATTTTATTAGAAAAGAAACTTTAAGTCATTTTAGTGTAACAGTAAACAATTGATTATCATTATAGTAACGGTAAAAAGTTGATGATCATTATATTTCCTTTTTTAAGCAACTATATTCACATACTAGATTAATACTCGTGTACTACACGGTTTGAATAAATAAAATATTAAATATTTATTAATAAATATTAATGAATTATAAAACAATCTTTTGATATAAGATATGATTGATATTACGTATGAGTGATAAAATAACGATATCATTTTTTAAACTTTTATTAAATTTTTTTTTTGTTTTTCTCAAAAAAATTGGTTTTTAAACAAATTGTTTCAAACAAACCGTTTTTAAAAAAGTAACATTTTTACTAATTTCTTTATTATAACTTTGAAATTTAATTAATTTTGTTTAATAATAATTTTATTTTTTAAAAGCCACAGACTTTAAATTATAGTGTGTTTTTTAAAAGTTTGATATTTTTTTAAAAAAGTTTCTTATTTTATAAAAATATTATTTCTTTTCAAATTGCATTTGTAGAAAGATCTTTTGTTAAATTTAATAAAAAATATCTTTAATATGGAAAAAATTAAATAATATCATTTGTAGTTAATGATATTTATTAGGAGAAAAAAACGAAAAAATAAAGTTTAAGATTTTAGAATGATGACAAGTGTCATACAAAAACCATATTTTATTAATATAGATAGATTTTCATTTTCTGGTCATTATAATATACTTTCTATTATCAATAACTGTAACTTAAATAATACGCTAATAATATATACTTAATTATCAATAGAATATGTAATACGTTAACAATATACTTTTAATTACCAATTTATATGTATGGGCATCTACGTTAGATTTTTTTATGTGAATAATTAGATTGCTAAGAACTAAGAGTAAGATTTTATGACGTGGACGGTATTGTTTTTTCTTGAAAGGTATACTTTATGTATTGATGTGTAACCTAACACATGTTAGTTTATTAATTATAAAACCAAGTAGTATAATTTAATAAATTGACTTGCTACGAAGTTATAGTAAGATTTTAGCTAGGACTTGCGAGTTCAATTTTAATTATATAACTATTGCTTTGGATGGTTCGAATCATCTGCTCAACGTCTTTTAAATTTTTTATTTACATAGGGTTCTAGCAAAACAATTCAAATACCTTAAAAAACTCAAACCTTTGGTGTATGGGATAATTAGTTAAACGTGTATAAAATATCGTTCCAAACCAAAAACTCTACATCTTACACTCAAAAACTCAAACTAAGTTGGTGTAGAACAAGCAGTCAGTAAACCCATGAAGAAATCCATCTAGATAGACATATATAAATAACCTAAAATTCTAAGCCAAGTGAAAGTATGTTAAAATAATTTCAAAGTTCAAGTGTGTACATCGGGTTGATTCCCCGGATTGAGTTCTTATAATCAAACATAGATTAAACCAAACTGAACTCGTTTTGGTTTCATTTCAACACGGAAACAAATTTCAGCTCTTATTTATTCAAGAATAATGTTCATGAATGCAATTTTTTTCGCATTAAATTTCATAACTTGAATAATGTAATACTTAGAAACAGGGGCGGATCTACTTGTTATTAAGGGGTTCCCGGGAACCCGTCCGGCTTAAAATTTATAGTGTTAAAAATATAAAAAAATTAGAAGAAACTCTTTAATATTTTGAAGTAGAAACCTTAAACTAAAAGCGTAAGCTGGTGTGATGGTTAGGCACCTGTTTCTACTACCAAAGGTCCCGGGTGACTCTGTCCGTTTCGTTTTTTTTTAGCTTTTTTTAATCTGGAGTTTTAAGACTTAAGAATTAGGGTTTTGAATTTCAAACAAACCCATCGCTAACTTCAGTCTTTAGACACAGTCACACAGACCACGAGTAATAAGTTCCAGCAGCCTCCTGCCACCACCTCCAACCGCCACCACCACCGTAGCCTTCTGCCACCACCTCCGGCCGCCACCACCACCACGAGTGACGAGTTTCAGCCGCTAGGTATGTCAAATTAAAGATTCTGTCCCTTTGTTTCTTTAATTTTTTGTAAAAAATAGTAATTTTAACATGTAGAAATTTGTGATTTGTTATAATTTCTTGGTTAATCCTTTGTGTTTGATGTTGAATTGAACTTGCTTATGTGTATGAGTTCTTTAAGCCCATGTGATAACTTTAGTTTCTTTAATAAAAGTTAGACGAGATGTATCAGCGTGATTTTACTTTTGATGAAAAAGACAACCTTATTCATGAACTCGGCCACTACATTGCTAATGTGAAAAACTATAGTCGGTTTGACAACCTGAATAGGATAAGTGATCTTGCCAAAAGGATGGTGGAAACAAGAAAACACATTGATTATCGGTTGGTCTATCATTTATTGAAGTTGTCACTAGTTTTACCGGTTGCAACGACTAGTGTTGAAAGATGTTTTTCTTCAATGATGCATGAAGACGGAATTACGTAATTGGATGGGTGATGGATATATGAACGATTCTTGTATTTATTACATTGAAAAGGAGTTCTTACAACATGTTTCGATCGAGAATGTAATGCAACGTTTTCAAAAGATGAAGCCTCGTAGGAAACAACTTTAGGTCAACTTTTTTATTAGCATTTTTTTTATATTCGGTCATATGAAATTGGAATAGTTAAAAAAGTGGACCCTTTGGAAAAAAAATCTATCCGCCACTGCTTAGAAATTCATAAACTTAACAATGCATAACAAACCTAAGTGTTTTTGTGTTGTTTCCTATAATTAAGTTATTAACAAAAAGAAAATTTTGTTATTATTTAGTGTAAAAAGTACTATGTTTTTTAGATTAACATGAATTTTATATAATTATAAATGTGGAAAAGATAAAAGAATGAATACAAGGAAACCTAATAAAAAGGAAAATAGAAGTACCAAAGGAAAATAAAACTAAATAGGAAGCACGACCAATTAAGAACCACGTAATTTTGCATAACTTTACCATTAGAGTATGTGGTAACCGGTGATTCTTGTGAATATAATATCCACTATTTTCAAGAACTCACTTGGTGTACGTATGTATCTATACACATATACATATTCATTACAAAACCAATAATACATTGAAAACTATAAAAACCATCTAATTCACTTGTATATAATGCTAAAATATAATTTGAAATTAAGAGAGAAACATATAATAACATAATCGTTTTATGTATCATTTTAATTTAAAGTAATAAATACAAATATATTATGCAATTCTCGTAGTATATTAGTAGTTCTGAAGTGAATCTCCACCTTCCTCTATGTATACACACATATACACGTATATACCATGCAATTGCCTAACTTGATTAGTTTTATTAGAAAATAAGTTGTGGTGGGGAAATGGCAACTAACGTGCATTAAATAAAAATGTGTTTTGGTAGTTTAAAATGCACAAGTCTTCTTATCAGTATTCGTCACCTTGTTTCTCTAGTAATCTAGTACTCCAAGTGAGGTCAAACACATGGCTGCTCTAGTCAATTCTTCCAAACAAGTTTGGACTTCTATAGTTGTAAGTTCTCTTTCTCTCTAGCAAATGATTGGAAAGAACGTGGTTCAATCATGTGTCACACTATTTTATTGCTCATCTCAACTTTTGTGAGCTTTAAGGTCTCACATTTTATTGTATTTATGATGTATGTGATCGTTTTATTGATCGAATGAATAAATGTCTCTTTTATTTCTCTCGTGTTTTATAATATGTTATCAACATGATTGTAAATAAATATGTGAGTACTAGTATTTGATGAATAGGGTGCATTTGGAGGATGTTGCGGCAAAACCAACGAGGATCCAACGACAACAACAGTGGAAGTTAGCACCGGTCCTGATGGTGAAGTCACTGTGACCACCCTCGCTACTCAACTAGATATTAGTAACGGGGGTGGTGGTGAAACCCATGCTGACCTCGTTGCTGCTGAGCTAAAGACAGATACTGGGACAGGTGAGAAGACTATAACTGACATGCTTGCTACAAGTATGATTAGTAGTGGTGGTAGCGGTGCTACACATGATACAACCCTTTGAGCAAATCAATAGTTCTCACGAATAAATTCTTGGTGGAAAACTTATGTGTGGCCTTTGTAATCAACGGTTGTCAAGAATATGTGTGGGTTTATTGTTAGTTGTTCATATGGAGTATTTTGTATTTGAATATGTTTAATTTATTGTAAAAAGTTTAATCAATGAAATTTTTTTATAAAAAAGCTATTAGTTGTTTATTCAATTGATTATCACTTGTAAACTATTACACGTGACCCCGCATGTTTTGTCAAGTTGTTGATATGGTTATAAATTTGTAATGTTTGTTTTTGCATAAAATTTTATTTTGAGAGAGAGATAAACTGAACATTCGATAAAGGAAGAAGTGTAAACCATATATATATATATATATATATATATATATATATATATATATATATATATATATATATATATATATACACACATATATATAACAAAAAATCAGTTTTGATGACTTGTAAGTTTTTTTCCCATTAAACTTTACGTCAAAGAAAATAATAAGAGAATGGTTAAAAACTTATTAAAGTTTATGTTTGGACGAGTAATTCTTGAAAAAAAAATTATATCAAGGCTTGAATAAAAATAATAATGCCACAAAGGTATGCTCGGGATCTAAAAGACAAAAGAAAACAAAAAAAGGTAATTTTTGAAAAATCCCAAAACAATCAAAGAATTAAATTAAAAATAGGATAAAAATATCTAAAATAATAGGTGGCAAATAAGTGATAAATAATTTAAAAATAAAAGGAAAAATAAAAATCCAATAGTTCCCAAGACCCAGGGGGGTGGGTAAATCAGAGTTCTGGAAGCAGAGCACATATACTACCATTTGTTGCCACGATGCAACTTGCACCACATTTTTTTGTGTTATGTTTTCTACGCACCTATATTTAACATACAAATACGATGTGGAAAATAAATAAAAAAACAATCAGAACCATCTCATGACAAAACCTCAATCATCTATCGATAACTGTTCATTGAGCAATGTTCTCCTTGCACATAGACATTCCAAAATGAAGTATATATAATGACACTAGTCAACACAATTGTATCATCAATCGCCCCTAAACATGAGAAGAAATCATTGTAACAAATACATCAAAACTTTATGATTTGTTTTTGAACAAAATTAAAAATGATATAGACTTCAACAGATTCTCTACCTTTTAAATACTACTTGTCAAAAACCACGATGTAAATACAAATATGCAAATTTTCAAAACTGAGCCTTATAAATTTCAACACATACGTTGTAACACGGGGAGTCGCCCACTAGTTCACTTTTAAGTTAGGAAACTTGGATTTTCATAAATTCATTTTTTTCCTACAATTCTGTTGTAATGATTTCGGCAAAAATACTATTTATTTGAAAATTTTATTTCTACCCGTTTATTCTTTATTTTATTTTATTTTATTTTTGCCTCCTTATTATGTAAACTAGTAATCCTACCCCCACTTTGTCACGGTACTCAAATAACACTAAAAAATCAGTATCATAATTTACAAATGTCACACCCTCAATTTTCACAAACGAGATTTTACCGTTAGGCGCATGACATACAAGGATCCCAGTCGATAGTTACACCAAACGACACAATAATTACAAAATATAGTATTAATTTTTATCGAATAAAATCAAAACATAATTTAATAGTAAATTTCCAGAAAACATTGCGGAAGCAAAATCAGATAATATCTCATAAGTTTCAAACAATGCAAAACACGCGCAACCCAAGTAAATGTTAATATGTAGAAACAATGTTTAACCATTGTGAATTAATTAATGATGCATGAAATGATAGAATGCTCCTAGTCGTGCGCACCTTAAGAACCTGAGAGAAACAGTGCAAAACACGCGCAACCCAAGTAAATTTTAATTTGCAGAAAACAATTTTTAACCGTTGTTATTTAATCAATGATGCATGAAATGATGGAATGCTCCTAGTTGGTGAGTTCACATGTTTAAATAAACAGTAATGTATCAGAAGACAGCTATAGTAAACAGAGTATATCAAGTAGATAGCTAGTCTACATATCATGTTACATAATGTATGAAGTTCGCAACTGAAGCTGGCAATTATAAGTATGCCTCGGCTGTGGTTACCAGACCACAACAACAATAATTAGGTCAATTAAACACCTGTTTGTCGTGCAGTCGTGCTAGCGCGGCTAGCCCGGGTGGGGTTTGTCAAACCCAGTAGATCTACTTAGAATTACCTAGATAAAATACACAAATTAACGGTTCAAAAGTGATGACTTTCAGTTGGTACAACACTAGTAAACAGGTGATCATACAGTAATACTAATCTAACAAAAGTATATTTGAAAATGTTGTTTCTCTTCCTCAAAAAAGCATAACTAAAGTGTGGCTGTAAATTCACCTCGAATGCATAACAATTAAAGAAATACAGAGAGCATGTAATAAGGTTTTCAAAACATCTGGATTTCATTTGATGTCTATTAAAATTAACTAGTGTGTTTCTCCCGCGCTACGCACTCGGGACTTTGATTGCTTTCCCCTGTCTTATACGACGTGACTTTGTTTGTTATTGGGTTAACTCGTCAGAATCTACAAAAGATAATACCTATACCGGCAACGATGATGTTCACACATAATCTGTTCGGTTCGTAGCAATACCACAATAGCAACTGCACTCGCTATAGCCTAAGATACAAAAAACACTCAATTTTAAATACAACTTCATTTTGAAAAAAATTATATCAGAGCATAGACAAAGAAAAATAAAGACAACCACGCATTTTATTTTTTTAATTTAATGACCGGAAAATATTACAAAAAGTCAAAATTATTAGGAAATGAAATGAGTTTAAAGCATAACTTCAATATGATAAAAGGGTCAAAATAAAAATTAAAAGAAAAAAACTAAAGCTATCAAATTTTAGTGGGAAAATTTTGAAAAACCAAAGTTTTGTGATAAAATTAACATAGATACTATTTCACTAAAAATCAAATACATGGTTACATAACAAAAGAATTTAAAACCTAAGTGGTCAAATTTAAAAAACTATAAAATATATTGTAGTACTCAAGTTGGTTTTTAATATATATAATAATTATTAATATTAGAACAGTACGGTTTTGCGTTCACAACTCGAATACAATGCAGGTCATCGATTTTCCCCCATTCACATGCAAGCACACTCAAACACCAATTTACCTTTAATGCATAAAACCTAAATTATTCATGCTTATACCAGATCATGTATGCATGACCTTTAGAGGTTGGTCAATGTAACAGTTTTATAACGTTTAGAAAGTGATAGAACACTTAACAGATTAAATGGAGAACCGGTCTTATGATGAAATAAAGAACACTAGTAAAGAACAAGCACAAGAACAAGATAATATTGTTTTCAAGAATGTTGTATATTGCTCTCAAGTTCTTACAAAGTATTACAAGGCTTATCTAACGTTATAAGTACTTGAGATACTTTATGCTACATCCTACAGCCAGCTATACTTTGAAGGCCAACTGTAAACACTAATCTAGAAAACAAGATTAATGTAGAGTCAAAAGGCAGATTGCCTTTTTTACTAATGACTATGACATGCCATAGCTCACATCCTAATGTATTACAAAAAGGATAAAAGTACAAGAGTAGAAAGTTACAGGTCTACAGTTTGACAAAAGTAAGGACTTTTCACCGACTCATATAAGTTGGTGAGTCTTCAGAAGTAGCAGCGAAAAGTTGTTCAGCTTTTGTCAAAAGGTGATTCAGAAAAAGCATGTCTTCTTTGCCTTCACAAGAAATCAGTCTTTAGCTTCGGAATACTTTGTCTTTGAAGCTTCAGAAGACTTCATCTTTGGCTTTGGAAGATATGGTCTTTTGGCTTCAGAAGATTTGATACTTAGTATAATTCACTGAGTTATATCAAATCTTCTGAAGTAACTTCATTGTACTTCACATGTGCATGCCGAGAGCTCTTTGGTTGCATTAGCCTCTAAGTGTGATCCTTACAAATTCCCCCTAGGCTGATGCTATCAAAACTTGAACGAGAGCTTTAAAGCTTGATCTTCATCTATTGATAGTCCTCACTAGAATCAAGACCATTCTCTTCATCATCAGTTTGTAAGGATTCCTCAGACTCTTAAAGTATCTCATCATGTCATAGAAATCATGTAAAGGGAGGTCAAGTATGTGTTTCCAGAAGTACATGGCTTGACCCCCTTGATCTCTAGTACCATATAATCTGTCAGATTGGTGGCAAACATTTAAGACATGATGGGTCTCTCAGCAGCAAGAGGCTCTACATGAATAGGAGTTGGATGAGCAGCCTCTTCTTGATCACCCTCAGGATGTTCTAACTCATCCTGAGGTGTAGAGGTGGATGCCTTGGACTTCTTTTTCTTCTTCTTGTCCTTTATGATGGCTATCATCTTCCTTTTTCTATACTTTAATTGAGAAGGATAGCCTTGAGCACCAGATGGTTCTTGTTTGTCCTTCTCAGTTGGGTCCTTTTCCTTCCCAGATTCAGAAGGAGATGGATCAGGACCCTGCTGTGGATCAGAAGATGAAGCTGGCTATGATGCAACACTAGGTCCGGGTTGTGTTGTCTCTTGGGGTTCAACCTTGACCTCAACTTCAAGTGCAGCCTGACTTGGTGGAGAATGCAAGTCAACTATCTCACCCCTTTTGATCTTCTACTTGATCACTCTAATGTGCTCATCCATGGTGGATAGAGACATTAGACCAAGTCTCCTTTTGAAGAATCCATACAGCTTCAAGAATCTCACCATCTTTTGTCTGTCATCAGACTTCTTTTGATTGGCTTTGATGGTGGCTCTTGACTTTGCAGCCTTTTCCCTCATCTTCCTCTTAGCAGCTTTTGCTCTTTAAACACTTGTTGCTCAAGCTACTTAAGGTATTCAAATTCAATGTACTCATATGACAATGGAAGCAGGTCTGCTGCCTGATAGAAGCCTATTGCACTCAGGTAGGTAATCATGTTTTGCTTGTCTTGTTCCCTACCTACCTGAGTTTGTTGCTTAGTGGCCACAACCTCTGCCTCAGGGCTTTCCTTAACTGGGGAGTGGGTAGGAGCTTTGTAGAGTCTTTTTCTCCTTCTTTCTTCTTTGATTTTGAGGAGCAATTCTGCATCCTCAGCTTCCCTCCTCTCTTTTGACACTTCCATGCCAGCCAGTTCATTCAATTCATCTAAGGGAAGAGAGATGATTTCATTAATATTTTAGTTCTTAGACCCCAGATAATTCAGCCTGGCTACCCTCAACTCATCTTCTTGAGTGTTTGGCCTGGGGGCAGCCCTGATAGCCACTTCCATAAAGCCAGGGGTCCCACTTGAACTCTATCCCCTTACCTTCCTCTTCCCCTCTCTCTCTCTCTTCTTCTCCTCAATCTCCTCAGAAGCCATCGTCTTCTTCCCTTTGTTAGTCGCTAGCCTGCGTGACTCAGGGCGGAGAGTGCTTTGGCCATCATTTCTTGGTATTGCACTTGAGCTTTGGCCAGAGAGAGGCTGTGAGACACCTTCACCAGCTGGTGCCTCACTGAGGGTAATGGATGTTGAAGCAGTTCATGTCTCAAGGTTCACAGGCTCAACTACTGGGCCTTTAACCAAGGTTTCCCTTTCGAAGCTAATCTTGGGGTCCACCTCAGCATCCAGTTGACCAACAATCTTACCTGCTAGCCTTTGTCTATATAGTTTGGATCTGTTCTTGAACTCTTCAAGAACCATCTCTTGAATTCAATCAGCTAACCTTACAGCTTGGCTGGATTGACTTGGTTTGGAAAGAGACAAGTCAAATAGAGAGAAGATCTCATAGTATCTCAGGTTGTAAAGGTTGAAGACTTCTTGTTGTCCCTAAGACCTAGAGATTACTAGGGCTTTCCTATCAGAATCATACCTCTATCCCACTATTGGATTTCAGCAGGGTAGGATGGGGTAGACATTGCCCTTGGTATACCCTCCTCAAACTGGCTTTGAATTAGTGAATCCATATCAATGTAAGCCTAATGAGGTTGTTGAGTATGGACACCTGCAAGTGAGGGTGGTGAATCCTCCATGTCCATACTCTAGGCAAAACTCCCAGGTTCCATGATTATAGGTAGGACTTTCTCCTCCTTTTTGGTAGCATCACCCTCTTGCATAGGGGAGCTAAAGGTTAGGTCCACCACATCCACAGGTTCTTATGGACCTGGTTAAGTTTGCTCGACAGGTCTCTCAGCTAACTTGCCCTTGAGATCGGTGATCTTAAGTTGTTGGTCATTGACCTGTCTTTGTAAGGTAGTCACCTGAAATTCTAGGTGACTAACCTTTGAAACTAAATAGGTGCAGAGTTTTGATAGTTTTTGTACCTTTAGTTGCATACTCCCCTCATCTTAATCAGAAGAATCCCCGGGGGATGAGAGAATAGGACCAAAGTATTCTTCTTCACCACCAGCTTGGGTTTTTTGGCTACTGGATTTCCCCTGCACACTGACAGCTTTATAAGAAGTATCAATGGGCTTCCATGGTTGAGGTCTTAATAATGTAAGCACTTGCAAAAGTTAGAGCCTCGTCCATATAGGCCTCCTGAACATGTTTTGGGAGGTGCACCTCATTTGTGGGTGGATGATGTAGGCTAGATACAGGTGATTTTGGAGCACTCATCTCTCTTTGAGCAGGGGTGGAGAAGAGAGACTCATGGTACTCACTAAAACCCATATCCTTATCATCATAGAATTCTAGGTTGGGGATTGGTTGGGTGATATCAAGCGGCTGGGGATGGTAGATTTCCTCTAATGGTTGGTCACTAGAGCTTTAAGACTCAGAGTGAATGATTAAGGTTAGGGTAATGAGCTCATCAGGCTGAGCATGAGAAACCTCAACACTGATCAAAGAAATAATTGGAGTGGTATGCTCCTCAGGAGAAGTAGGAGATCTTGTTTCTACTTCTTCCTGCATGGGTGGTGATATGGGAGCCTGCTCAACCTGAGTAGACTGATCAGGGGCTTGTTTGGATTTTCTTTGGTAGGTGATGGTGATTTGTGGTTGAGTGGGTGGTGCAGAAGTAGAAGGAGTGGGTTCAACATTGGCTGGTGCTGCCAAGTTGTCACCTTGACCAATGAGCTCTTACATTTTTTGGACCAGGGCTGTTTCTACCCCAGAGAAGCCAAAAGTGGGATTTCTTATTGTTTTGAAGATGTCGGGCTTCATCTATCCGAATTTAAGAATATTACATGTTCCCCTTAAGTGTGAGCCCCAGTTCATAGTTAAGAATGTATTGAACATATCTAGGGAACATATTGTACTATAAGAAGTCCAAGTTAGCAAGTAAGTTTGTATAAACAAACTAGGAGTACTTGAACTTGACCCCTTGAACCATCCCATGGACTATATAGGATATGTCCTCAGGAATTTGGTCCTAACTTCCATGTTTGTTGGATAAAGAGTGAATTACCACATGGATGAGGTACTTCCACTTAAAGGAGACCTTACCTTTTTTGAATGTTCTTACAGAGTAGTCACCTTCATAGCCCATCTACCGAAATGAGTTGTTTATAGTAGATTTGGGGAAGGACAACTCGCATTCTGCATCATCCAGTCTCAGATGAGAGTTGATGGTGGTTGGAGTGATGAAAATTTTCCTCCCCTGTACTGTGGTAGACAGTGCCTTCTCACCATCCAAGATGACCTTGGCAGGTCCTCCAGAACTCTAGGAGTTGATCTTCATATAATGGATGGTCTATTATGAGGGTAGTAAGGTAGTTTGATAGAGATAAGAAGCGGCAAACATCTGAGAAACCTGCATCTTTCTTAGATGATAACAGAGCAACCTAATTGTATTGCCTGTGAAGATGCATGGAAAAATTTGGTTGGTTTCGGGGATCAGGGCTGGCCATTTTGAGTAGCTTTAAAGTGAAGAAAGGTAAGAACAAAATCGGTTTGTGGGTGAATTTAGGGTTTGAACTTCTGCAGATGAAGAGGAAGGTGAAAGAGGGGGAACCATTGAATATATATATGGTAAAGATTTAAGACAAAGTTAATGCAAAATGATAAACTTTGAAATCCGAATGTCGGTCCCACCTCTGAAAAAGTGCCCAAAAAGGTAGTTTTCTTGGAAGTCTAAAATCTTCCAAAGGTAATTTTTCTTCAAAAGGTTTGAGAAAACTTCCGAAGCCAATTCGGCTTCGGAATATATTCCTTAGTATTCCCAGAATTTGCTTCGGAAGAAAAATAATTAGAGTATTTTTACTTCTTAGATAAATTTTTCTTCGGAAGATATCAAATATTGGAAATTTTATTCAAAGCTCAACAAAGCTTACGAGACTTAATTGCTTTCGGAAGAAAATGGTCGTTCAAGACATATAAGTACTTGGTGACAAATGTAAGCTTCTGAAGATATCAGAATTTATTTCAAAGGTAAACTTCTTAGAAGTAGTTATTTGTTTCGAAGACATAATTTTCTTTCGAAGATAATTTGATGTCTTCCGAAGGAAAACATATCTAAAATTCTTAAAATTCTAAGGGATATCATTTTTAATAATTTCTTTCAAAGTAAACTGCGCTTATAATGGTGATGATATAGACAACTTAAGACACATATATTTTAAAAACAATCTTGAATTTAGTTTAAAAAAATCTACTCAAATTTAATCATCCCCATAGCTGATACAAGATACTTAAATCTATGTTCATCAAAAACTTTTGTGAATAGATAATCATATTGTTTATTTGTGTTAACTTTGACTAGTTTTATCAACCTCTTTTCAAAATTATCTCTAACCAAATGATACCTGATGTTGATGTGCTTTGTCTTTGAGTGTTGCACAGGATTCTCTGTAATAAAGATAGCACTGTTGTTGTCTATGTGGATGGGAATCTCCTTGAAGTTGAATCCATAGTCCAGCATCTAATTCTGAATCCAAAGCACCTGAGCATAACAGCTTGCAGCAACAATGTATTCAGCTTCAGCAGTTGATGCAAACACATAGGATTGTTTCTTGCATTGCCATGAGACTATCCTTCCACCAAGGAATTGACATACCCCAAATGTAGACTTTGCAATCATGTTACAACCACCATAGTCACTATATGTATAGGCATACAGATTGAAGTCAGAATTCTTTGGATACCAAAGGCGCGATTTGGGAGCACCTTTAAGTTATCTAAGAATCCTTTTGACAACAACCAGGTGAGACATCTTGGGGTTGGCTTGATATCTTGTACGAATACATGTAGCAAACATGATATCAGGCATGCTGGCTGTGAGATACATAAGAGACCCAATCATAGCCCTGTAGAGATGTTCATCAACACATTCCCCCTCAAGATCAGGTCCTAGAGAGTGGTTTCTGGCTTTGGGTGTCTTAGCAATCTTACACTCAGTCAGATAAATCTGGTAAGTATGTCTTGCACATACTTTGACTGGTTTATGAAGATGCCATTGTCAACTTGCTTCACTTGAATTCCTTGAAAGAAATTGAGTTCCCCCATGGCACTCATTTCAAATCTATTCTTCATCAGTTTCTCAAAGTCTTTGTAGAACTTCGGATTAGTTGACCCAAAATTAATGTCATCTACATAAACTTGAACCGGCATCAAGTCATTTCTTGTTTATTTAATGAAGAGTGTTCCATCAATAGTACCCCTCGTGTATCCATGCTGACAGAAGAACTGAGATAGTGTCTCATACCACTTCCTTAGAGCCTGATGCAGCCATAAAGAGCTTTGTCAAGTTTGCAGACATAATCAGGATGATCTGGGTCTGCAAAGCTGAAACACCCCAATTTTTTTTACATTAAGAATATATATATATATATACATATATATCAGAGTTTTGGTCATAGTTCACAATAAAATTTGTCACTCGTAGTGACATGTCATTTCTTAACATATATAAAAGTATTACATGGAAAATAAACGTTTTACAAACTGTTTCTACAACATTTATTATATTAAGTATTAAATGGGGAGTAGGGTTCCTTCGTCAGTCCAGTCATGTCCGTGAAGCTTTAACCATCTATGGATGTTTTTCCTGAAAACATTTAGAAATATATTTTTTAGCTTTCGCTAGGTAAGTACACATCTTTATTTTAAAAACACATTTTCTTTTATTAGGATTTATCATTCAAATTCATTTTTATATAATCCTTGTTACTTCTTGGAATTCAACACCCGAATTCCTTGTAGGTTTATTTTTAACCCTTGAGGATTAATAACTCTTCTTTTTTTATGTGTAGTTCAACACCCGAACTCCTTGGGATTTCAACACTCGAAATCCTTTCATTTATTTTAAATTCTTTTTATATATGTGGAGTTCAACACCCAAACCCATTGGGATTTTAACACCTGAAATTCTTTTATTTATTTTAACTCCTTTTTATATATGTGGAGTTCAACACCCGAACCCTTGGGATTTTAACACCCGAAATCCTTACATATATCTAACTCCTCTTTTGTTTTATTTTCATTAATTCATATACTTAGACCCATAACCCCATCAACAATTTTCACCACAATCAATCATGTTTATAATATATATACACATATAACATGTAAGTAAACATGTTTTATTTCTACCAACTCATACGAACTCATAACAACTAAAACATATTATATGTAATTAGACGGGCAATATGATTTAATTACGGGTCAGTGTACTTACCTCCTGATATCACTAAGTTGAGCACATAATATAACTCGTTAACTATTGAAGTCAAACCGTCTCAAAATATACTACAAATCTCACTCCTAAATTTACTCGGATATATATGTTTTCTTCACTTATTTGTATTTCTATCTTCTTTTTGAGATTATCATTTAGTATTTACATATCATAAGCTATATAGGTTGCAAACTTGTTTCCGACTTCAGGAACCTTCGTCATGAAGACTTACCCATTATTTTATTGTTTGATAACGAAATATATAAAGATACCGACCTATGAACTATCTTAAGAATGAAGGTTATCAATATTTACTCTTTTAACCCTTAGAGTTTGCTTTAAGTATAAATTTTAACCTCAAGTTTTACTTTTAAAAATATCATCATTATCGCCCACTTTCACACACGTGCACATTATTATTATTATTATTATTATTATTATTATTATTATTATTATTATTATTATTATTATTATTATTATTATTATTATTATTATCATTATTATCATTATTATTATTATTATTATTATTATTATTATTATTATTATTGTTATTATTATTATTATTATTATTATTATTATTAAACAAAATCAACACTCGTTTAAATGTAACTTAATTCAATAATAATATGACCCTAAACTTACTCGTTTAACAATTTTCGAAATATATATTTTCACAAAACAGGATGTTACAAAAGACATGTGGTTGTTTGACATACATCTACTCATCAATCACTCCATATAAAAAAGCACACTTAACATCAAGTTAGTAGACCTTGAAATCCTTGGATGCAGCAAAAGCAAAGAATATCCTAACAGCTTCAAGTCTTGCTACAGGAGTAAAACATCTGTGTAGTTTATCCCTTCTTCTTGTGTGTACCCTTGAATAACTAGCATTACCTTGTTTTTGATAACAAGTCCTCTATCATCTTTCTTATTCCTGAATACCCACTTGGTACCTAGTAGTCTTCCCTTGAGTAAAAAGGCATAGGTTCTAAACATTTTGTCTCTTAAATTAAAGTAGCTCCTCCTATATTGCTTCAACCCAACTTCCATTCTTTAGAGCCTCATCAATCTTCTTAGGCTCAATCTAGGACAAGAAACAAGAGTGAAGAGAAAAATTTTTGTCATGGGTTTGTCCTCTTGTTCTCATCCCTGTCTTAACATTTCCAATGATGTTTGTGGTGGGATGTGACTTGTGGATTCTCAGTTGATGAATCACATCAAGTTGGTTGGACTGATCTAAATTGGTAAAAGTCAGATCCGGTGATTGAGTATCATCCACCACATCAACACACTTATCAAGAAAAACTTGATCCAATGAGTATGTCATATCATTGATGTTGTCTTCTATGGAGTGGTTATCAGCATCAAGAAATTCTTGATCACTATCACCACCTCCATGTCCTCTTACATTGGAAATTCCTTCATTTGAGTTTTATGCCTCTATGCTGGAATTTATAGGCATCTCAGATGTATCAGATGAAGTGTTTGTCATGGTTATGCTGACAGGATTTCCAACTGCAAGGCTAGTTACTACTGGAGCTGAAGTAGTTTAAACTCTTGGTCTTCTCAGAATCTCCTGTTGATAAGTTACCTGTAGATCCTGAAACACCTTCACAAGATTTGTTAATACAGTTAGTAACTAAATCAAGATCAAACAGCCAATCAGGACCGGAACCTTTCATATTGAGTGTGTGCTCATTGAAGGTCATACTGGCTGACTCCTCAACTACTCTAGTTCTGAGATTGTATTCTCTATAATCCTTAGCTTGGGAAGAGTATCCAATAAAATGTTCATAATCTGATTTCTCATCAAATTTGGCTATTTGATCCTTGGTATTCAAGATGGTGCAAGGACATCCAAATGATCTGAGGAAACCAATGAAATCTCTCCTTTTGTGCCACAGTTCATAAGGAGTCTTACCATGAGTCTTGACTACTAAAACTCTTTTCTGCATATAGCAAGCAGTGTTGACTGCCTCTGCCCAGAAGGTGATTGGCAGATTAGAGTCGGATAACATGGTTCCTGCAGCTTCAATAAGTGTCTTGTTTCTCCTCTCAGCAACATCGTTTTGCTGACGAGTCCTGGGAGCATTGTATTATCTTGTAATACCCTTCCTGTCATAAAATGCATCAAGGATTTGGTTCTTGAATTCAGTTCCTTGATGACATCTTAAGATTTTGACCATGTGATCACATTGATTCTCAATTTTTAGAATGAAGCTCTTCAAGATCTCAAGGGTCTCATCCTTAGTTCTAAGGAAGAAGACTCAAGTGTATCTTATGAAGTCATATGTGATCACCAAATAATATGAGGTCCCTCCTAGACTCATTACACTGGTGGGGCCAAAGAGATCCATATGTAATAAGTGTAGGGGAGTAGTGATGGAGTTCATTTCCTTTGGCTTGTGAGACACCTTGTGTTGCTTCCCTTTCAGGCATGCTACACAATGGTCATCACTTGTAAACTCTTTCTTTAGCATTCCAGTTACTAAATCATTCTTAATTAATTTATTCATATTATTAAAGTTTACATGTCATATTATTTTATGCTAGAGGAAAGATCATTACTATTTACTTTAGATATACATCATGAAACTTCCTCTGATGGGGATGTCTCTTGCAAATCCATCTTGTACATCTTCCCTTTCCTGTGAGCTCTGAGCAAGATATGCTCTTGAGGAATGATAACCCTGGGCTTGAGAACAATGCACTTATGCTCAGTAAAGGGCATGTTATGTCTCTGATCACAAAATTAGGATAGACTCAAGAGATTGTACCCAAGCTCTTTAACAAAATTTACCTTCTCAATGTTGAGCTTACTATTTGTGACCCTACCCCTTCTAGTAATGTAACCACCTGATTCTCCTCCAAAGACAACTGGCCCTCCATCAATTTTCTCAAAGTTCTAAAGCAAAGAGCCATTGCCTGTCATGTGCCAAAAACATCACTTTCAATGATCCATACATTCATTTGGTCTTTAGCTGTTCCTACACATAAAAAGATGGTTAGTTACATTTGGAAACCCAAGCCTCACCGGTCTTGGGCTTGTCAAAGTGAGATGAAGATAACGCAACAGTAATTGATCCTATATGCAAACTCTGAGGATCATTTGTTATTGTTGATGAAGAACTTTCAGTCATATAACCTTCCTTCATTTCCACACCATCCTTGGAAGATTAGACTTGGTCTTTAATACTTTGAAAGTTTTGATGACTTTAGAAGTTTTGGAGACTAGACCTTCGAATGATTTTGCATCCACTGCAGCAAACTTCAGTACTTCGGAAGAATTCCTTTCTTCCAAGACCAAATTTTCTTCCGAAGGTAAGTTTTCACTTATCTTGTTCTTCACTTTGGAGCTTCCGAAATGAGGAGATTTTCCTTCCTAAGCTATCTTCTTCTTCCTTTTCTCAAAATTTTTCTTTTAGGTCATATGGATAGTACTTTTGGGATTATAGATGCAATCCTAGGCAAAGCGAGAAGTACTACCACACATGATGCATTCAGTTGGCATGCTTCTGAGACTTTTTCTTCTGAGTAGGATGTTGAGTTTGATCTCGTTCCACTTCCTTTTCCATCTTCTCAAATGATGCAGCAGGCTTTTTAGGGTGAGGTGTGACCTTTCGAATATTTGTTAACTAATTGTTACTTCTGTTATCTTTTGTAAGTGCTAGTTATGTTATTAATACAACTATGAGGGTTCATCTTTGTGCATTTCTAATAATCTTAATTTATAATCTTAGTTTTGAAATCTTATAACTTGATTAGTTATTAAATTAATAATTTTTGGTAAAGTTTAAGTATTAATCATGAGTTTTAAGTAATTGAAATAAATAAATTGTCATCAAAGTCCTACTCATAAATTTATAAACTTTGCATTGTTAAAAATATGATCTTAGGCATTTAATTAAAATAAATAATTAAATGATGAATTTTTATAAAATCAACAAGATTTATAAAAAAAATAATTATCATTTATAATATTAAATATTTGAAAGTTATAAATTATATAAAAAAAGAATTAAGTCAAACTGTAAAATCTTCTAAACTTCGGGGACCAAATATGAAACTCTTTTAAAAACCCAAACCATCACCCGCCCGTCGCCCTCACCACCGGCCGCACCTCCGGCTAAGCTCCGGCAGCCCTCCCGAATCCAAAATCATTCAAATCAACCTCATTAAACCCCCTCTCTTGTAACTCTCGTACACCTGTTTCGAACTCCCAACCTTTCGATTTGAACCATTAACTATTCCACTATGAAACCGAACCCACAATCAAAAATTTCAATCCGTTTCAACCGAAACCAGGTGTAAATAACCAATTAATTAAACCAGAAACGCCAAATTAATAGTTTTAAATTCAAGTGAGCAATCAGTTTCGGTTGTAACAACGTATGAACCATCGAATCGCTGAACCCAAACTTTATGTCGTTCTAATGGAACCTGATAAAATTAAGCTTATATAAGCGAGGCGAAACCATCAACGAAACCCTTTGATGCTTTCTAAAACTCCAATTTGACAAAAACACACACACATCGATTTCTCTCTCGTAAAATATATCGACCTGTTCATCCTTTTGTTTTCATCATTCAATCAAAACCAGGTAAATTAAACACATGTATACACTCGATTTCATGTGGGGAATAAAAGCCCTAAGGATAATTTCACTTTTGAATTCGTTTCATGGTTCACTTGCAATGAAATTGAAACTAGGGTTCTTGAACCCAATTTGGGGATTTCGGTGCAGGGTTGTTTAAAAGAGATAATACCCGATCAAAGGTAGGCGTAGGCGACCTAGCCTGCTGGTTAATGCGAAAGAGGGACAAGCAGTAGGTCCCGGTTCGAACCCGGGCACTTGCAAAAAAAATTTTAAAAATCCGGTTTGTAATCAATTTTTAATTCCATGAAAATTCTAAAATGTTATTAAGTTGATATAAAAACCATTTTAATAATTGATACTCAATCAAAAATTTATTTAGAGATTCCTAAAATATTTCAACAATTATAAAATGACAAATCTATATTTTTTCATTTTTAAAAGTTATAAAAATCATTATAAAATATATTTGCAAGTTTTAGATTGTATAAAAATGATGGAAAATCAAATAGGAATTATATCAAAGTATTTTTCTTTTTAATCTAGTATTTCATTAACCATTTAAATAAATTAATCATAATCATTCACTAACTGATTTCATTAGTAAATTAATTACTTTATATTTGGTATCACACTTCACTCGATTATTTGACCATGTCAAATCAACCTTATTTAAGCTACCTTTTAAATTTAATATTTGTACACTAATACATTTTTATTAGCTAAACGAGTTCAAAATCAATCTTTACCAAACTATAAATCAAATTTCTTTATATTAAATTTATACCCCTAAATGAAACCGGGTTGTATTAGTATTCTTTAAACCTTAATTGTTCTAATTTAGGTTACCACTTTTAGGTTAACCGTGAGAAAAATTGTTGGTGCCTATTCCCGCATTCTTATTTTAAGTACATCTTATATCAAGTGAGTTTTCCATACCCCGTTTTACTATAATTCACACGTTTTGGGGTGAAACATGTTACTCGTATCATAATCACACTTGTGAAAATGTTTAAATACTTGTAATGCACGTGCAATTCATTTTACATTTTTGTCATGGTTATTTGGGACTGGTGCAAATATTATGTGATAGACTCTTGTAAAAACAATCATTAACTATTGCTAGCCTAGCGACGTCATAGATCTATGGGCTTGACTAGTCTATTTGGTGCTGAAGCCGAGGTTATTGCTGGCTCCTGATGACGTATTCTTGTTCATCAAGGGAACCAAGTACACTTAGCTAACGTATATTTCATTGTGGCCATATTTTGTCAAGGTTTGATTGTATCATCATGCTATCTATATGTTCTTACATTATTTCTTAACCTATGACTTGAATTGCCTCGTAAAAGGTTTTATATATGTATGTACAAACCTATGGGAACTCACCAACATCATATGTTGACTGTATTTTCTAACATGTTTCAGGGAGTGCACAAGCTTAAATGTTGACCTTGAAGATTTGAAATCATCTAGGACTGGACCTAGAAATAATAAAGGATTCACTTTTAATCTGGATGTTTTAAATTAGTTTATGTTATGGTTATTTGTTTGAGACTCATGTATGTAATGATACAATTTGAACCTTATATTTAATGATATTTACACTTTGAAGTAGCGTTGTGTAGCTTGAACAATCTTAACCCTCACATCTCAACCTTTTTGTTGTTAAGGTTGGGGTGTGACAGATTGGTATTAGAGCCCATAACTATAGGGACTTAGGTTATTAGCAATAGTTACCTAGACTATGGTTAATATAGGGACCTCTACATGAAAATTCTTTATGATCTTGTAAGTTTACTTATATGCATACTACATGATGCTACATGTTACATGATAGACTCCCTTATATGCCACTTGATTCTACTTAGTTGAAATTGTGCCTTAAGTGGTTAACTTGAATGAAGAAACCTCTAGACTTGTATATCTCCAACTTCTTAATCATCTTCACCCGTCCCTAGCTTCAACGCGCCTTTGTCTTTTTCTTAAACTTATTCTCGACTACACGCGGAATCGCATGCATTATATCGAGTGGTTCAATTCTTTAGACTTTATGTCTAATCTTTGAAAATGTCATCAAGGTTTTAATTCTATTAGTCTATACGGAAAATGTGTGACACATAAACACCTGTATCCTGGATTTCCTGGCAAAAAGCCTTCGGGCTAAGGTAAGCATTTCGCATAAATCCCAATCAACTGCGGGACCAGTTATGCTTACCTGGGGACTTTTGGGATGAGTGATAAACTATGGTCAAAATACACAAATTTCCTAAGACAAATTTGAGTTAAGTTACCTTGACGTGCCAATGTTCCTAATTGGCTGTGTGTTACCAAAAGAAACCATCCTGTATGTGTTTTATAAGTCCTAAAAAAAATTATTATTTTATTGAATTGGCTTTACTTCGAAATTTCTATGTCTAACCTATTTTCGTATCTAAAATGTCTCGTCATCATGGAAAGCGTGGTAGCTCCGACCGTAAAATCGCCGCTATGATCGCCCGACAAATGGCTGTCGTTCTTCCTACAATGGTCGTTGAACTGAGTAGCACCCTAATGGCCAATGCTAGCAATAATGCAAATGGGAATAATGGTGGTAATGGCAACAATGGTCAAGGAGAAAACAGCGGTAATCAAGGAAGGAATAACCAAACCTGCACGTTCAAGCACTTCAACTCTTGTAAGCCAACCAGTTTTAGTAGGAAGGAGGGAGCCAATGGACTCCTCGAGAGGTTTCGAGAGCATGGAGAATACCTTCATCAACAGTGAGTGTCCAGAAGCACTCAAGGTTTGCTATTCTATGAGTGTCCTCCAACAAAGGGCACTTACATGGTGGAATAGTGAAAAGAGGAATAGAGGTACTGAAATTGCACTAGCTCTACCTTGGGAGGAGTTTAAGGATATTATGATCCAAAAGTTTTGCCCCAGGAGTGAATTACAAAAGCTTGAGGAAGAGTTCTGGAACCTTAAACAAGATAGTGGGAATCATTTAGCTTATTCAACCAGGCATCACGAACTAAGCATCCTCTTGCCCCACATGGTTGATACTGTCCCTTGTAACATTGAGAAATTCATCAAAGGGGTACCACCTCAAATTCAAGATGCTGTAGTGGGAAGCAGGCCTACGACTCTGGAAGAAGCAATCAACATCACTTTTCAGCTCACTAAAAATCACATCAAAGCCGGTACCTTGACTGTGAAGGGTACTAAGCAGACTGGGAAGGTGATCCTAGAGGCTACTAAGGAGGTGAAGGCTGAATCCTCATTTAAGGGTAAGAAACATAAGTTTACGCCTGCCTAAAATTTTGCTGTGGCAGCAACCAATGCGGCTCAAAAACAAGCTGTTACTGCTAATCAAGTGCCTGTTGCTAGAGCTTACACTAGACCACATCCGATGTGTAACATTTGCAAATATCATCGTGCGGGGAATAACCCATGTCGTATCTGCTCACTCTGCGGGCAATATGGTCATTTGGTTGCTACGTGTCACCATGCACCAAACAATGCTGCTCTAGTTGCCAACCGAGCTTGTTATAACTATGGGGAAACCAGCCATTTTCGCCCATAATGCCCCTATCTAGCGGGTAATGTTCCACAAGCCCAAGGCCTTTCTTTCAATATTAACACAAATCAAGCACAGTCAAATAACGACGTGGTGAACGGTACGTCATTCTTTTACTCAAAAGTTTATTGATCAAATTTTACCTTGCTTTCCTGTACCGATAAAAGTCTTGTATCTGAATAGGTATGTATCTTGTTAATAATTGCTATACCTCTATCTTGTTTGATTCGGGCGCCGATAAGAGTTTTGTCTCCTTAGAGTTTGAACCCATACTTGCTAAGTCACGTACTAAGTTAGAAAATTCCTTTACTGTTGAAGTCGCCGATGGAAAATCCGTGGGTGTATCTTGAGTCTCAATGAGCATGAGTTATCTATTGATCTTATTCCTATGCAACTCGGAAGTTTCAACATCATTGTCGGCATGGACTGGTTAGCCAAACATTACGCGGAAATTATCTGCCTCAAGAAATGCATTAGAATTCCTTTACCTTCAGGGGATACCTTGAAAGTCTTCAGTGAGAAATCATCTAAAAGACTAAAACTTATGTCGTGTACTAAGGCTCGAAAGTGCCTAAGTAAGAATTACATAGCCTTTTTGGCTTATGTAGTCAACATGAAGGTCAAAAGGAAGGAACTTAAGGATATTCCCATTGTACGAGATTTCCCAGATGTATTTCCCGATGATCTTAGTGGACTACCTCCCATTTGTGAGGTTGAGTTTAAGATTGACTTGATTCCTAGTGCGAACCCTGTGGCTAAGTCACCTTATCGCCTTGCACCACTGGAGATGCAGGAATTAGCCAGTCAACTTCAAGAACTATCTAAAAAGGGGTTTATCCATCCTAGATCTTCACCTTGGGGTGCACCTGTGTTATTTGTTAAGAAGAAAGATGGTTCGTTTCGTATGTGCATCGACTATCAGGAGCTTAACTAACTCACCATCAAAAACCGATACCCTCTTCCTTGGATCAATGATCTCTTCGACCAACTTCAAGGAGCCACACAATTCTCAAAAATCGATTTGCATTCTGGCTATCACCAACTATGGGTTCATGATAATGATATTCCAAAAACTGCATTCTGTACTCGTTACGGGGACTATGAGTTTATGGTTATGCCTTTTGATTTGACTAATGCTCCTGCCGTCTTTATGGATCTCATGAACTGGTATGTAAACCCTATCTTAACAAGTCTGTGATTGTGTTCATAGACAATATCCTCATCTACTCGAAGACTAAAGCCAATCACGAGCTTCACTTGCGACAAGTTTTGGAACTTCGGAGGAAGGAACGATTGTACGCAAAGTTTTCTAAGTGCGATTTTTGGCTTGAGGAGGCCTAATTCCTAGGGCATGTGGTGAATAGTCAAGGGATTCATGTGGATCCTGCCAAAATCGAAGCCGTGAAAAACTGGAGTGTTCCTAAAACTCCAACCAAAGTTCGTTCTTTTCCTGGACTAGCAGGTTACTATCGGCGATTTATTGCCAATTTCTCAAAGATCGCGAAACCGCTTACGGCTCTAACATAAAAGAAAAAACTCTTCGAGTGGGGACCTCATCAAGAGGAGGCCTCCGAGACTCTAAAACACAAGTTGTGTAACGCTCCTATCTTAAACCTTCCTGATGGGAATGATGATTTTACCGTATATTATGATGCATCTAGTCAAGGCCTTGGTTGTGTTCTCATGCAGCGAGGAAAGGTCATAACTTATGCATCGAGACAATTGAAGGTTCATGAGGTGAATTACACAACCCATGATCTTGAAATTGGGGCTGTGGTTTTTGGCTTAAAAATTTGGAGACACTACCTTTATGGGACACAATGTATAGTCTACGCTGATCATAAAAGCCTTTAACACGTCTTCAACCAAAAGGATCTGAATATGAGACAACATCGTTGGGTCAAGTTGATTAGTGACTACGACTGCGACATCCGTTATCATCCAGGAAAAGCGAATGTTGTAGCCGATGCGTTAAGTCGCAAAGTCCATAACAGGACCGTCTCATTTCAGGAAATTCGGGATCGACAACAATGGTTTGACACCCTGGGAGAATTTGACATGGAGATTCACGTAGATGTCAACGAGACTACAGTTATGCTTCAGAATATAAGGATTGATAGCGACCTTGAGTATTGTATCCGAAAAGCTCAGCAAGCTGCCCTAGCTGAAGGAAAGGAGCATGAAGAGTTCGCGTACAGTGTTTGGTTACAGCTTGAAACGAAACCGAATGGTATGTTGTATTTCTTAAATCGACTCTGGATTCCAAATCGTGATAATCTTCGTACTTTTATCATGAACGAAGCTCATCAAACTCGTTATTCTATTCACCCTGGGTCCGATAAGATGTATATAGACCTGCGTGGGCAATATTGGTGGCCAGGGATGAAGAAAGACATCGCTTCTTACGTAACCAAATGTCTTATGTGTGCAAAGGTCAAGGCAGAGCACCAACGACCTAGTGGATTACTTGGACAACCCAAGATCCCTATGTGGACGTGGGAACACATATCCATAGATTTTATAACTAAGTTACCACGTACTCCTCGTGGTCATGATAGTAAATGGGTGATCGTCGACCGTCTGACCAAAACAGCTCATTTCATACCCATACGTGACACTTACAAAACTTCAAAGTTGGCTCGCATTTACATCGATGAGATTGTGAGCCATCACGGTGTACCCTTGCACATCATATCTAATCGAGATGCTCTTTTCATTTCTCACTTTTGGACGTCAATGCAAGAACTCTTAGGTACTCAGCTAGATTTAAGCACAGCTTATCATCCCCAAACGGACGGTCAAACTGAGCGAACTATTCAGACTCTTGAGGATTTGCTACGTCTTTGTGTCCTTTACTTTGGTGGTGACTGGGATACGTATTTACCGGTAGCGGAATTTTCTTATAATAACAGTTATCACTCAAGCATCAAAATGGCACCATTCGAAGCTCTTTATGGTCGTAATTGTCGTTCCCCGATTTGTTGGACGGACATCGGTGAAAATTTCATCACCGGTCCTGAACTTATTCAAGAAACGACCGATAAAGTTTCTAAAATCCGTAACAACCTTGAGGTGGCTAGGAGTTGACATAAGAGTTACGCGGATAAAAGACGCAAGCCATTAGAATTCCAAGTCAGTGATATGGTTCTTTTTAAGGTCTCACCATGGAAGGGAGTTGTTCACTTTGGGAAGAAGGGTAAGTTAGCACCACGGTTTGTAGGACCTTTCAAGGTTCTTAAAAGAATCAGGAAAGTGGCCTATAAACTGGAACTACCCTCTGAACTTAGCGGGGCCCATCCCGTTTTTCATGTCTCAAATTTGAGAAAATGCTTGGCCGACGAAAGTCTGCATGTCCCTTTGGAAGATATCCAGATAGACGATTCATTGCAGTTTGTTGAGAAACCCATCGAGATCATGGATCGAACAATGAAAAAGATCAGAACGACTACCACTACAATCGTCAAAGTTCGTTGAGAAAATAAACGTGAAGCCGAGTTTACCTGGGAACGCGAGAATTACATGAAAAAAATATCATCATATGTTTGCCTAGTCTCATCTTTAATTTCGGGACAAAATTCCTTAAAGTCGGGGAGACTGTGACATTTCGAATATTTGTTAACTAATTGTTACTTCCGTTATTTTTTATAAGTGCTAGTTATGTTATTAATACAACTATGAGGGTTCATCTTTGTGCATTTCTAATAATCTTAATTTATAATCTTAGTTTTAAAATCTTATAACTTGATTAGTTATTAAATAAATAATTTTTGGTAAAGTTTAAGTATTAATCATGAGTTTTAAGTAATTGAAATAAATAAATTGTCATCAAAGTCCTACTAAAAAATTTATAAACTTTGCAGTGTTAAAAATGTGATATTAGGCATTTAATTAAAACAAATTATGATTTTTTATAAAATCAACAAGATTTATAAAATAAATAATTATCATTTATAATATTAAAGATTTGGAAGTTATAAATTATAAAAAAAAGAATTAAGTCAAACTGTAAAATCTTCTAAACTTCGGGGACCAAATATGAAATTCTTTTAAAAACCCAAACCATCACCCGCCCGTCGCCCTCACCACCGGCCGCACCTCCGACCAAGCTCCGGCAGCCCTCCCGAATCCAAAATCATTCAAATCAACCTCATTAAACCCCCCTCTTGTAACTCTCGTACATCTGTTTCGAACTCCCAACCTTTCGATTTGAACCATTAACTGTTCCACTATGAAACCGAACCCACAATCAAAAATTTCAATCCGTTTCAACCGAAACCAGGTGTAATTAACCAATTAAATAAACAAGAAAAGCCAAATTAATAGTTTTGAATTCAAGTGAGCAATCAATTTCGGTTGTAACAACGTATGAACCATCGAATCGGAGATGAAACCCTCGAACCCAAACTTTAAGTCGTTCTAATGGAACCTGATAAAATTAAGCTTATATAAACGAGGCGAAACCATCAATGAAACCCTTTGATGCTTTCTGAAACTCCAATTTGACAAAAACACACACACACACATCGATTTCTCTCTCGTAAAATATATCAACCTGTTCATCCTTTTGTTTTCATCAATTCAATCAAAACCAGTTAAATTAAACACATGTATACACTCGATTTCATGTGGGGAATAAAAGCCCTATGGATAATTTCACTTTCGAATTCGTTTCATGGTTCAATTGCAGTGAAATTGAAACTAGGGTTCTTGAACCCAATGTGGGGATTTCAGTGCAGGGTTGTTTAAAAGAGATAATACCCGATCAAAGGCAGGCGCAGGCACCCTAGCCTGCTGGTTAATGCGAAAGAGGGACAAGCAGTAGGTCCCGGGTTCGAACCCGGGCACCTGCAATTTTTTTTTTTTAAATCCAGTTTTTAATCAATTTTTAATACCAGAAAAATTCTAAAATAATTGATACTAAATCAGAAATTTATTTAGAGATTCCTAAAATATTTCAACAATTATAAAATGATAAATCTTTATTTTGTCGATTTTAAAAGTTATTAAAATTATTATAAAATATATTTGCAAGTTTTAGATTGTATAAAAATGATGGCAAATCAAATAGGAATTATATCGAAGTATTTTTCTTTTTAATCTAGTATTTCATTAACCATTTAAATATATTAATCATAGTCATTCACTAACTGGTTTCATTAGTAAATTAATTACTTTATATTTGGTATGACACTTCACTCGATTATTTGACCATGTCAAATCAACCTTATTTAAGCTACCTTTTAAACTTAATATTTGTACACTAATACATTTTTATTAGTTAAACGAGTTCAAAATCAATCTTTACCAAGCTATAAATCAAATTTCTTTATATTAAATTTATACCCCTAAATGGAACCGGGTTGTATTAGTATTCTTTAAACCTTAATTGTTCTAATTTAGGTTACCACTTTTAGGTTAACCGTGAGAAAAACTGTTGGTGTCTATTCTCGCATTCTTATTTTAAGTACATCTTATATCAAGTGAGTTTCCCTTACCCCTTTTACTATAATTCACACGTTTTAGGGTGAAACATGTTACTCGTATCATAATCACACTTGTGAAAACATTTAAATGCTTGTAATGCACGTGCAATTCATTTTATATTTTTGTCATGGTTATTTGGGACCGGTGCAAATATTATGTGATAGACTCTTGTAAAAACAATGACTAACTATTGCTAGCCTAGCGACGTCATAGATCTATGGGCTTGACAAGCCTATTTGGTGCTGAAGCCGAGGTTATTGCCGGCTCCTGATGATGTATTCTTGTTCATCAAGGGAACCAAGTACACTTAGCTAATGTATATTTCATTGTGGCCATATTTTGTCAAGGTTTGATTGTATCATCATGCTATCTATATGTTCTTACATTATTTCTTAACCTATGACTTGAATTGCCTCGTAAAAGGTTTTATATATGTATGTACAAACCTATGGGAACTCACCAACATCATATGTTGACTGATTTTCTAACATGCTTCAGGGAGTGTACAAGCTTAAATGTTGATCTTGAAGATTTGAAATCATTTAGAACTGGACCTAGAAATAATAAAGGATTCACTTTTAATCTAGACGTTTTAAATTAGTTTATGTTATGGTTGTTGGTTTGAGACTCATGAATGTAATGTTACAATTTGAACCTTATATTTAATGATATTTACACTTTGAAGTAGCGTTGTGTGGCTTGAACAATCTTAACCCTTACATCTCAATGTTTCCGTCATTAAGGGTGGGGTGTGACATGAGGCTTGCTCTTGAAACTGGATGGTTCAGGCTGTGCAGCAGTGGTGCATATTTGATCAGCCTTCTTCTCTTGACCAGGATGATTTGGACATAAATTAGGACTCTTGGTACTAGAGTCCATGGTTGAGTCTACAGTCTTTACCACTTCAAATCCAGTAGAAATGAAAACTTGCTTTTGCTTGGAGTTAAAAATGGCCTTGATTTCTTGGCCTTTCTTTGATTTTGTTTTGGCTACCCTTATCAAGTTCTTAATTACAGACTTGGTCATCCTCGGTTCCTTCTTCTCTCTAGGAGAATAGTGACCCTTCTTAGGATAACCATTATCACTCACTTTAGGTTCATTCTTCACTATCTACTCTACATCTTCATCCTTCTCTTGGATAGGATCAATAGGAGGCAACTTATCTTGACAAGTTTCACACCTTGGAGATCTTATAGATAATAGTGTGTATGGAGGAGCTATCTCACTTGACCCTAGTCCCTGCCTGTTCTGATAACAAATCTTTGTATGCAAGGATGAGGATATGATTTTCTTAAAGGTTTCCTCTTTAAGAATATATTTTTCTGCCTTGGCTTTGCTGATCACAACCTCAGCTTGGCATTCAGTTAACTTAGTTATTGAGATCCTTGATCTAAGTCCTGTAGTTTGTATGCTCATGCTTAAGAGTAGAAAATGTTTTCTCTAAATATTTAATTTTAAGTTTATAATCATTTCCTGCTCTTTTAAAGTCAGCTTTTATAATGTTTAAGGACTCAAGATCAGATCTCACTTCCAAGTTATAGGAACTGTACATATTAACTCTATCAATGCATTTAGGAGTACAAAGATGTTCTAATACCTTGGCTTCTTCATGATCAGCCATCAATGCTTGATTTGGAGAATCATCTTCTACTTGAAAGCTCCAGTCAAAGCCTACTTCTTCAACAGCAAGAGCAGCATGTTGTTTTGTTTGGCTTGGCTTTACAGTTCTGGAAGCTATATCAAAGTAGTTTGGTTTGGGTTGTGCTTGACCACCATTTGTCCTTGTTTCCTTGGACTCTCTAGCAAAGTGTCCCATTTAGTTACAGTTGTAACATTTCACCTTGCTTTTATACAGGCCAAACTTTCCACTGGCCATATTGCTTGGGAACTTCCTTACTGTTCTCTTGTAGAACTTCTTGGCTCTATTAGTGAGAAGAGCCATCTGCTTGACTATCTCCATGTACTCCGGGTCATCTGGATGGATGCAATCCAAATATTCAAGAGGAAAGAGAAAGTTTTTACAGCTTTCATTAGCAGACACAAAGGCTTGAACAGAGCTTGTCTCTTGGAATGGGCTTTCTTGGATGTAGCTCTCCCTTTCAATCACATGAAGGGATGAACTCTGCTGATTATTGGAAGAGCTGCTTGATGGATTTTGTATGTTCATCTCCATCTGGTAGCCACTAAGGATACCATATGAGAGTAAGGGTAGAGAGGTTTTCAGTTCTCTTAATGGCCACACAATAGTGAGTCCATTGTCTGGGAAGAGAGAACATGAACTTTCTCACAATGTCTCTATTCTCAAGTTTTACTCCAACATCTATTAGAGTGTCTACAATCTCAACATACATGAAGTATTATTGAGTCATGGTTTCACATGTCATGTAGGTGAAGTTCTCAAACCGCTGCTTCATGAGGTCTTTCTTGTTTTACTTGGCTTCTGTAGACCCCTCATACATAAGATTAAGTGCATCCCAGAGCTGTTTAGCAGTTTTGCACTTCTTGCAGCCTCTGTAGATAGAGTTTGGAATAGCAATTTTGAGAGCGGTCATGGCTTTCTGATCTACATCAATTTTCTTCCGGTCTTCCTCAGAGTAGTCAGCCATTTTTTGGAATCATCCGACCTCCAGCAATGGTTGAAGAGGTGCTTGGGATGTGAGGTCCTTCAACAACATATCTTCTCGTCCTGCTGTCTTGAGACTTGACGAACCCTTCCATACGTTGGCACCAAGTATCAAAATCATCAGGAGTGATTAGTGGATACTTTGTCATGGTACCAGTTTCCATATCAGCCTTAGAGATAGCTACCATTTGAGCTAGTAAGTGTTTTCTGAAACTGAAGAGATCTAAAATGGTGAGATCTTACAATCAAGAGCCGGAAAAGCTTTGATACCAATTGTAAGACCGTTGAAGGGTGGTCAATGCAATAGTTTCACAATGTTTGGAGAGTGATAGAAAACTTAACAGATCAAATAGGGAACCGGTCTTATGATGAAACAAAGAACACTAGTAAAGAACAAGCACAAGAATAAGATAATATGGTTTTCAAGAATTCTGTATATTGCTCTAAAGTTCTTACAAAGTGTTACAAAGCTTATCTAAAGTTACAAGTACTTGAGATACTTTATACTAAATCTTACAGCCGGTCATACTTTGAAGGCCAGCTGGAAACACTAAGCTAGAAAACAAAATCAATGTAGAGTCAAAAGGCAGATTGTCTTTTTGACTAGTGACTATAACATGTCATATGTTACATCCTAATGTATTACAAAAAGGATAAAAGTACAAGAGTAGAAAGTTACAGACAAAAGACCTTAATCTATAGTTTGACAAAAGTAAGGACTTTTCACCAACTCATATAAAGTTGGTGAGTATTCACAAATGGCAGTGAAAAGTTGTTCAGCTTTTGTCAAAATATGATTCAGAAAAAGCAAGTCATCTCTGTCTTCCGAAAAATCAGTCTTTGGCTGCGGAAAACTTTGTCTTTGAAGCTTCGAAAGACGTCATCTTTGGCTTAGGAAGATATGGTCTTTTGGCTTCGGAAGATTTGATACTTAGTATAATTCACTGAGCTATCAAATCTTTTGAAAGTAACTTCCTTGTTCTTTACATGTGCATGTTGAGAGCATTTTGGTTACATCAGCCTCTAAGTGTGATCCTTATAATGTATAAAGGCATTCTTTATACGTTTTAATTATATGACTTTTTATAATAATACATATACGTTTCATAATACGTAACCCACACATCATAAACACGTAACGTCCTAAACGAAACACACACTTATGATCATTTACACACACATATAATATATATCACACATACATAATATATAATACACACACATAATAAGCATACATATATATGATTAGGGTGCTTAATCACCATGTACATTATAATAACAAAACATTTTAACACTCTATTAAACCCACACCACAAATTAAATGTCAAGCATAAACAATACACCCACATGTATTACTACCACCCATACATAATTGTACCATACACCATCCATACACACACCCCTTCCATATACACGTGCTCCACACACACAATGAACACTCATAACTAACACACCCATTCATGGGCGTAATCCCTTCACGTATCCCATGCAATCCCTCGGCCGACTACCATCCATACCCCACCATAACCCAAATCCTAACTCTACAACAACACCCATGAAACACCCACGCTAACATAACCAACACAGTCATGATAAATGCAAAACCACCACCACTAGTCCACCAGAACCCACTGTTATACAACATACGCACATGAGTATGTTCATTACCAACACAACTGATCCGAACCCACACAACTCGCAAGATGAACACCTATATACAAGAAGAACACACACACAAAACACAAAATCATGCAACTTGCATCATAACCAAAATCATAATCGAAACCGAACGCCCAATGGCACACCACCGTTAGTAATCACCAATACCGAAAAGGCTCGTATAAAAATAAATAAAGAACGAAAGAATAAAATCAAGCGAAAAGTCATGTAAAACGTTAAACCACACAAGTGACACGTAAAACATATGAAACAATAAGTAAGTTAATCTAGGACCAACGCGTTGTGACGTGAGAGCTAAATGGGAAAAAATAATAGTAAAATGTTGAACCATACACGCATGTTGCAGCGTGTTAACTTGCAAAAATTTAGGCCAAAATGTAAAATGAAAAAATTTATAAAATATGAAAAATACAAATGACCAAAGTTCAAAGTAAAAATATATTAGGGCTAATTGTAAAAAAAAGTAGTATTGATTTAAAATAAAAATGTTAAAGACTGAAAAAAAACAAATGATGGTACAAGCCACTAAAACACATAAACAACCTATAATGCATACTCAAGTTGGTAATTAGTGTATGTGTATGTACACATATACATATATATACATATATATATATATATACATATATATATATATATATATAATTTGTGTGTATATATATATAGGAAGAGGACCATGTGAGAACTAATTTTGATTTGAGAACTAATCTCATTTTCTTTTTAAACGCCTAGAACATTTTCATACGATATTATTTTTTATAAATTACATGATTATGTCAAGCATTGTTTTATATTTAATCCGGGTATGATATTCATGTATTACATATGTGTTACATATATGTAGTATATCAAACTACATATGAGAAGTACATTATATTATATTTATGTTGTATCGTAATACTATATATATATATATATAGTATTAACATATAATTTTTTTCCACTTTGATATACAAATATTATACTCAAACTAAAAACAAAAAAAAATTATGATTTAATGATGTATTTTTTAAAAAAATTAATAACATATAAAAAATTACAGTTGTTTAAATTTAAAAAAGAAATAGTTTTCAAGTTCTTAAATTAGAATTCATTCTCAAGTGAACTCTATAGGATTATATGAGAAATAGTTTTAATTTGAGAACTTGAGAACTAATCTCATTTTTTCTTTAAACGACTATAACATTTTCATACGATAGTATTTAAAAAAAAAACTGCACCATAACTTCAAGAATTATTTTTATATTTAATCTGGATATAATATTTATAAATGACATTTGTGCTGCATATATGTAATATATCAAACTACATATATGCAGCACATCATATTATATTTATGTTGTAGCATAATACTTTATATATGTAGTATTGACGTATAATTTTTTTACTTTTTTATCAATATTATACTCAAATTAAATATAAAAAAGAGTAAATGTTATTTTCGTCCCTGACGTTTTGTTGAATTTATCATTTCAATCCAAAAACTTTTTTTTGCCATTTAAGTCACTACAGTTTACCAAATGTTTTCATTTTCATCCACTCCATTAACTCCGCTAAGATCTCCGTTAAATATGAGAGTATTCTAGTCTTTTTCAACACCCTAATTATCTAGTTTAAACAAATTAATCAATTAATATTCAATTAAAATTAAAAAACATATGAAGGGACTAGTGAGACCTGACGCTTCGATTTAAAATGCTTCGATTAACTCTAACTCATGTTTCTCGATTGATGTTTGCTGTGAGATTTCAGTTGATCTACATGTTTTGTTCTAATGTGTACCTTTATTCGATTAAGGTCTGCTATGAGATTGAGTTCTGCTGCTTTCACGCTTTGTTTGATTAAGGTCTTCTATTGTCACGTTTGTTCGAACGTGACAACAACAGACCTCAGTCAAACAAAATGTGACAACAGTAGATCTCAATTGAACAACAGTGCACGTTTGAACAAAATATGAAAATCAATTGAAATCCCACAAAAGACCTCAATCGATAGACATGAGTTAGAGTTAATCGAAGCTTTTAAATCGAAGCATCAGATCTCAGTAGTCGCTACATATATTTTTTAGTTTTAATTGAATATTAATTGATTAATTTGTTTAAATTTGATAGTTAGGGTGTTGAAAAAGACTAAACTACCATCATATTTAACGGAGATCTTAACGAAGTTAGTGTAGTGGATGAAAGTAACAACATTTGGTAAACTACAGTGACTGAAATGGCCAAAAAAAAAATTTTGGATTGAAATGAAAAATTCAACAAAATTTCAGGGACGAAAATGATGTTTTACTCTATAAAAATTGTAGTTTAATGGTGTAATTTTCTTAATAAATAATAACGCATGAAAAATTATAGTCGTTTAAATATAAAAAAGGTAATTCTCAAGCTCTCAAACTAAAACTAGTTATCATATGATTCTCTCCCTAATATAAGATAATATAGAGATAATTACACAAATAGTCCTTGTGATTTATGTAAAATAACAAGTTTGAATACTAACTTTTTTGAGTAACAAGTTAGAGTTTTATAGTTTCAGTTTTGTTACGAGGTTAAGTGTTATGACTAACTTTTATTAATTTTTCTCTTAAATGAGGGTGAAATGACCCAAATACCCTTTTTTAACTTTTGGGACCATTTTGTAATTAACTCTATTTGATTAGAGTGACCATTTTTGTACTTTATTTATATGATTACAAGTAACAAGGGGGACAACACCACCGCCGAGAGCCACTATTCCACCGTACAACACAACATAGTATGGTATGGTACGCTATCCTATAATAAATATAATATAATTATATTCTTATTAAACTGTTAATTTATTTTCAAACTTAAGACTTGTCTAACCTTTTAATAATCCACGATACGTCACGCTAATAACTAAAAGAATCATCTACATTTTTAATTTTAATATTTTTCAAGCTTACTAAATCATTGATAACTATTTTATATGCTTATGAATCATCATTGAAAATAAAAAAAAAACAAACATAGTCGAAAATATGAAACTTTACTTAGTCAAATCATTACTAGGGGATTTATGTTTGTAGAGTCTTAATAACATGTAATTTTATAATGATGTTATCTCATAAAGTATTAATGACGTTGCTAGATTTAAAATAACTTATAATATGTAACATTACATCATAACATATTAATTTTCATAGTTGGATTTATACAAACCACCAACTTATTGAACTTCAAGCAAAATATTTAACCACTCAACAAAAACAAATAAGTTTAAACATTAATCGTCTTAAAAGAAGATTTAAATAAAATCTAAAAAACTAAAAATATAATTAAAAGTCATTATTGCATCTCAGATTCAATAATCACACCTGCCCACTAGACAGCTACTTGTCACAGAGTGATTTCTTTGACTCTCGTGTGGCACTTAGATTTGATCTAAGTTCAGCCTTTCGTGACCGAAACGATGTAGCGATTCAAATTATAATACGGAAGCGTTTGCAAGCGAGTAATACAAATGGCTTTGTATTGCTTATAATGTTATTATAAGAGTGTGTTACAAGTGTTTACACAAGACTTGTATGTGTTTTGGGTGATTACAAATGATCCTCACATCACCTATTTATACTAGTTCATGTATCTAGATCCTTCATGATCTAGATTTTTCCAACTACTAAATATCTTAGATATTTACATGATTTATCTCTAGATCTTTCTATCAAAATATCCATCCATCTAATATTTTTAAGGCCATTCTAGACCTGATCTAGATACTTCATTCAATCCTTCTTGATCCAGATTTGTTTGGGCTGTTCCGAAGTCTTTCCAACGGCCCTGAATGCCTTCATATGTTTTCGGAAACTTTCCGAATCCGAGTAACGCGACTTGATTTTAGGCGGGTCGTGACATTCTCCCCCACATAAACCCACGACGTCCTCGTCATGTTTCTTGCGTGACCCTCGGCTTGTTCTCGCGAGTTGCAAGACGAATAGTGTTTTGCCTCGATGGCTTGACTCCATCGTTGCTGTGTGTACTTGATCGCCTTTGACGATGTACAAAGTGTTTAAAAATGTTGCTAGAATGGCCTTTGCTTTTCTGAAAAAGTCCATTCCAAGCACTATCTTGTAGTCGCCCAATGGTGCTATCGAGAAGTCAACTTTACCTTGCCATGTCCCGATCTTAGTCTTGACGGCCCATGAAAACCCCTCAATTGCTTTCGTGTTACCATTGGCGTCTTTGAGAAATCCCTCTCGTATGGATATCCTTAGGCCGCGTCTCTTAGTCTCTTCTCATGTTATGAAGTTATGAATTGCTCCAGTATCGACCAGTGCCTTTGCAAGTCGTCCATTTATTTCTAAGTTCACAAACCGAAGTCCTTTTGCCTCTGTGTTCTTGATGTTGCCCTTGTGATCCATTGGGCAGGACTTAACCATTTTTAACGGCATCCCTTCATGTGCAGTTAAAGCATTCAATACTTGTATTTGCACTGTCCCGAGACGAACCTCCTTGTCTTCGTGGGATGCATCATCTGTTCTGGCCACTATGGCTTGCAGACTTTGTTTCTTCGGGCAGTCCTAAGCATTATGTGGTCCATCACACATGAAACAGAATTTTGGAGGACATTTTTCGTTGTCGTATCGTGGTGGTCTCCTTGTTTCTACATTTCGATCATGATTGGCCTTAACTCCCCCACCTTTCTCATCGTCACTTTCCATATTCATGGGCCTATATGGTTGTTTTTCAATGTGATCGATCAAGCTCTCAGCTATTGCAATAGCTGAAGCAACATCTTGAACATTTCTCCATTCTAATTATATTTTGGGCCATGATTGTAGACCATCGAGGAAGTAGAAAAGGGAGTCTTTATCCGATAAGTCGGGGATCTCAAGGGTAAGTGTTTTGAACTCCTTAACATAGTCCTTGATGGTCCCAGTCTGTTTGAGCTTACAAAGCCAACTTCTCGCTTCGTGTTCAGCGTTTTCCGGATAAAACTGTCGTTTGAGCTCTTGAACAAATTCAGCCTAAGTTTTGATCGAGCATGTACCTCTTTTGATGTCTATGCTTTGCCGTCTCCACCATAACGCTGCTGTGTCCATCAGATACATTATATCCGTTTTTATTTTGGTAGCGTCATCCAGGATTTGTACCCCTCCTAACTACTGCTCCATTTTCCAAATGAAGTCATCTACCACCCGAGCTTCTTGTTTGCCCAAAAATGGTGATGGTTTGGGAATTTCAACTCTCGGTGTAAAGTTCACGACATTTCCCCGGGTCGTGATCATGGCTTTGTTGCAATCAACTACTTTAGCTTCCAAGCCCAGCAGACTTTGGTGCATGTCACTTGACAGCTCATCCATGTCCTTTTGTAGTTTGGTAGTAACATTTTTATTGCATCCTTGATCATCATCTTTACCTCTTCCCGTAGCAGCACCACAGCAGCCTTGGTCCATCTCTAAGCTTCGTGAAGTTCGCTTCTAAGACATCTAGCTGTTGGAAGCACAGTCTACCTGAGATCCTATCTCGACGAGACCTGTTTCCAAGTCACCGACTTGTTTTTCCAAGGTACAGTCCTTGGATGTCCCACAATTTTTCATGCTGCCATGGGGAGTCTCATCTTGTTCCCGGTTTCTTTCATCCCGGATAACCTTCCTTGGATCAGTCGCCATCCCTAGCGATCGACGTTGCTCTGATACCACTTGTCACGGAGTGATTTCTTCGACTCTCGTGTGGCACTTAGATTTGATCTAAGTTCAGCCTTCCGTGACCCAAACGATGTAGCGATTCAACTTATAATGTGGAAGCGTTTGCAAGTGAGCAATACAAATGGCTTTGTATTGCTTACAAGGTTATTACAAGAGTGTGTTACAATTGTTTAGACAAGACTTGTATGTGTTTTGGGTGATTACAAATGATCCTCACATCATATATTACTAGTTCATGTATGTATATCCTTCATGATCAAGATTTTTCCAACTACTAAATATCTTAGATATTTACATGATTTATCTCATCTTTCTATCAAAATATCCATCCATCTAAATCTTTTTAAGGCTATTCTAGACCTTATCTAGATACTTCATTCAATCCTTCTTGATCCAGATTTGTTTGGGCTGTTCTGAAGTCTTCCGAACAGCCCTGGATGCCCCTATATGTTTTCGGAAACTTTCGGAATCCGAGTAACGCGACTTGATTTTAGGCGGGTCATGACATACTAGTCTAGAACCAACCATTTTTTTGAAATAGGCCCATATATGCATAACCAGACTGCTCATGACACCTTTCCCGTTCAATCGGTCCGACTGCCCAATCTGAAACCTGACGTAACACTAAATAAAGGACAGGTTGCATTGGCTTTGCGATTTGAATCGCACCATGGCCTATCCATCGTAATATCTTCCTACTCTAATAAAATGGTAAATGAGGGTGCCACGTGTCAACACCACATTCATTCTCATCAAACTTTTTTCGCTTCTCTCTCCTATTAAATAACTACATTAATAATTACTAATAATATTTTTTATTTATTTAATCTTACATTATAATTAGTTTTTTAATAAATTAAGAAATAGATCTTTTTATTAATGTTATTTATATAGAAATAGTATTTTATAAAAAAAAATTCTAAAAAATAAACTATTTTTAGGTAATATTTTAAAATTGGTTTTTCTAAAGTAAACTTTTTTAAAATAAAAATAATCAAAATATGGAGTTATAATAAGAAAATTTTAAAAATGAATTTTTTTAAAACATTATTTCAAAACAAAATGTTTAATTTATCTTTGAAAAAAACAAAGAAAATTAAAAAGTTCATATTATTGTTTTATTACTTATAGTTATTACTCATCCGTAATTCCAATGATATCATGTCTTAGGTGTTGTTTGTGTTTTCTAGAGCAAAATGTCTACAGTCTGCGAATCACATCTGCAGACATCTGCAGGAGAAGAGGTGGACCAAAAGTTTACAGTCTGCAAGAAGAAGACTGTTTGTTTTTTAACATCAGCAGACTGCAAAAATAGGCTGTAATTAAAATAAATCTTATTTTTAAACTTTAAAAAGTACTTCAACATTAAAATTTAAATAAAAGTCATACAACACTGCAATAATATTCATAAAACCATAAAAATACATTTTATTTAAATCATTTATTCCATATTTGCATTAACTGCTCAGCAATTTCATCTCGTAACTAAGTCATATATTCCCGATCTGATGCGGTACCATGTGCTTCAACCTCATTTTAGTCGACATCAACGTGCACATGACCATTTCAAAATGACACATTGGGATGATCGTATTGTGTAAAAACCTCATCACTAAAACCCTCTTTCCTTATAAAATTATGTAGCGCGAAACATGCAATGGTAATATTCCTTTGTGTAACCAACAGAAACGGTGCCATCCTCTTCAATATAGGAAATCGTGCTTTCAAGACACCAAACGAACGCTCAATTACGTTTCTTAGTTTTGCATGTGCGTTGTTAAATTTTTCTTTATTGGTCAATGCACGGCGCCTACGAAAATCTCCAAGCCAATACCTAACATTACGATATGGAGCCATAAATCCTTGCATGTGTGCGTAAGCGGCATCACAAAGATTATATTTATCTGTAAAAATATATAAATAATTAGAAAATTAAAGTAAGATACAAATATTTAACAAACAACTAAAATACCTGGTGGTGGTAACGGGAATGGAGCATTTGTATCTGATAATGCCTCTGATAATATTCTAGAATCATGTGCTACCCCTTCCCAACCCACCACAATGAATGTAAAAATCATGTTGAAGTCACAAATTGGTAATACGTTTTGATAAAAATCCCCTTTTCCCTTCCTCTATATAAATTTTGTTTTCTAGCAGGGACAACAGCATGTATCAAAGTTCCATCAAGTGCACCAACCGCTCCTTTGAAAATCCATCGTAGTCTTTTGTTATGTCCCGGAATATTTGGATTCAGATTGAAAGAAGTTGGTACTATCATATCTTTGGCAAAAAGTATCATTTTATCCAAATACTTCATAAAAAAATTATGAATTGTTTGCTTTGAGTGTTGAAATCTACGCTTGATAACCACGTATCGTTGATTATGACCAATTATCATAAAAAACATAGCTATCTTCTCCTCAACCGAAACATGTTTACTATCCTTTAACGAATAATTTACTCTAAAATGAGCACATAGTCGGACAAAGGATTCACGAGATATACGTAGCAATTCAAGGCATTGTTTGGGATTTCCTTGCAATAATTCTAACGTGTATTTATGCCACGACATAACCGAGTCATTGTCTCGCGTTCGTTTTAAACCTCTCCTCCAAAAAAGTGATGGGAGGCTGTAGGGGGCGACGGTAGTGGTGACGGGAGGCTGTAGGGGGCGACGGTAGTGGCGACGGGAGGCTGTAGGGGGCGAAGGTAGTGGCAACGGGAGGCTGTAGGGGGTGACGGTAGTGGCGACGGGAGGCTGTAGGGGGCGACGATAGTTGCGACGGGAGGCTGCGGGCAATAAGAAGTGAATGGGAGAAGAGGGTGAATATGAGGGGAGAAGAGGGTGAAGGGGCTGTTTAGGGTAGAAGTGAATGAGAAGAGGTAAGAAGTGAATATGTTATGTCTTCTTCACGCAAACCTCAGGAAGACGTTTTTTAATGAAAAGTCTTCCAAAAAACAAACAGTCTGCAGACCTCACCATCTGCGCGCAGACAAAAGAGGTGAGGAAGTGCTTCTCGGGAAAAACAAACACCACCTTAGTATATCGTTTTATAATAATAAATTTTATTATAATTAATATTTTATTTGTTTAACCAGTGTAATACACGAGTTTACTAAAACTATATATAGATATAAAATTATAAACTTTCTTGGATGTTATCAGTGGCGGACCTAGAAATTTTTTTTACGGGGGGCGGAAGTTCTTACTAGTTGCTTGACTATTATAATATAATATATTTTTTTGGTCTGGTTCGGGTCAATCGGGTCGGATCCGGTTCATTGTAAAAAAAACCTCATTAAAACGGTTCCCAAACTTGTATTTTGCGTGCGCGCAAGCGCGCGCGCACACACACACACACACACACACATATATATATATATATATATATATATATATATATATATATATATATATATATATATATATATAAAAGACAATAACCATATTAAAGCAACTATACTCATAAAATGATGATGTGTGATATTTGAAGTAATCATACTCATAAAAATGACAATGTTAGTGACGGAACTAGAACTTTTTATTTGAATAGTCTTAATAGAAATTTTTGCAAAATTATGAAGAGTGTCAAATAGGTTTTAATATTGATGATGTTTAACATGTTTAAAAACAATATCATCCATTAAATATAATATTTGATCTCTCATATGTGGGAAACAATATAAATTTAGTATGTTTTATTGTCATAAACAATGATTTCGATATAAATTTTGCAATCGACCCCCTTTTTTATCTCAAAATAACTATTTTATTGTTTGAGGACAAAAATACTAAAAACCTATTTGGTTACAGACCCTAATAAGTAAGAAAATATTATTCGTCGGACTTTCAGAGGGTAATTTGTCACACCCCGGCTTCAGGGCACCCCGGGAGTGCGACCGATTGGTACGCGTTATTATTCACTTTTTATTTACATGTCTTGAAAGACGTTTACGCAGCGGAAAATTATTTTCACAATTTATCTGATGATTTATAAAAACAAACTTTCATATATTCGTTGGGGATTAAATACCCAAAATTTTACATAACATTGTTCAACGCAATGTTTGCAAAATTTTCTGTCTACTGACAGATATTCAAACCTTGCCATAAGGTCCATGCCTAGGAAACTTTAGTCCTTCCGGCACTATTCTTGCTACTATATTCATCACAGGGTTTTCATGCCTAGGATTCATAGTCCATCCAGCACTAACACTTGACTAAACATATTTAATCATGTTTACCTGAAAATGTTTGAAAATAATACATCAGCGAAAAGCTGGTGAATACATTTAATTTGACACAAAAATATTTCGGCATGAATAACGATAAACAGTTAATCATAAATTAACGGTAAACCACACATTTAGCAGTTTATTTCAACTGGAAGTCCCCCCTCCATATATACTGGTATATTTGCTTAGGCAGTCTTACTACGGGACTCTCCGGATCTGCACTGAGTCTGAACCTGCCCAGGTATGGGATTTTCACTCATCCCCAGGATATAATTTGATCAAACATACATATACTTCTGGTCTAAATGTTTTAGCAGAATACCTCTATGCATTTATATGGTTAACGTACTAATGCCATTTTAGCAAAATAAAATCATTTGAATGTTTTGAAAGTATTAAATGTATTCACCTAGTAAATTGAACAGAGCCTCTAAACTTGATAAGCTTTTGTTTCTGAACCTCAAAGTAACTTAAGGATTAAGTCACGAGCTTCTAACACCTTGATTAAATCAGAACTTCTATACTTGTTGTCTAGAGCATATACACCGGTTTCCTAATCTCGGGTTATCTTTATGGTGTTTAAAAGGTAGTAGAGAGTTTCGGACAATCAAAAGGTTATAAAATGAAATGAAGCAAGAGGCATCTATTTATACATGGATATTTCTTACTCATTAAGTATTTCTTACTTATTAAGTTTTATCCAAACTTAATTATTAAGTTCAAAACTTAGCAATTAAGTTTTATATTTTATTTAAAACTTAGCCATTAAGTTTTATATTTTATCCAAGTCTTAGCTATTAAGCTTTATCCAAAACTTAGCCGTTAAGTTTCATCCTAATTTTATCTAAAACTTAGGCATTAAGTTTTATCCAATACTAATTGTTAAGTTTTATCCGTAGCTTAATTATTAAGTCGTATCGCAAGGCTTAGACATTAAGTTTTATCTAAAACTTAGTCATGAAGTTATGCTTGAAACATAACCATGATTATTTAATTAAAAAAATTATATGAAAATTTCGCAGGTGTTACATCCTCCCCACTTTTACTTAAATCTCGTCCTCGAGATTTATTGAAATAATTGTGTATATTTCTTTTTCATTTCCGACTCTAATTCCCACGTATATTCAGGACCTCGTCTAGAGTTCCATTTTACCTTTACCAATACTAGCTTCCTTCTCTTTAAATGTTTTTCTTGACGGTCTTCGATTTGAAGAGGTCGTTCGATAAATTTCAACTTTTCGTTAACCTCTACATCTTGTAATGGCATTGCTAGCGATTCATCAGCCAAACATTTACGTAAGTTTGACACATGAAATACATTGTGTACCCCATTCATCTTATTTGGCAATTCTAGTTGATAGGCTATTGGTCCGATTCGTTTTAAGATTTTAAAGGGTCCAACAAATCGAGGTCTTAAGTTTCCCTTCTTTCCGAATCATACAATGCCTTTCCATGGTGACACCTTTAGTAACACCTTGTCACCGACGTTAAACTCTAGTGGCTTACGTCTTTTGTCGGCATAACTCTTCTGACGATCGCGAGCTGTCTCCAATCTTTCTCTGAGCTGTATTACTTTATCAATTGTCTCTTGGACTATTTCAGGTCCAGACACTTGATTCTCTCTGACTTCAGACCAGCATACAGGTGTTTTATATTTTCTGCCGTATACCGCTTCAAATGGTGCTGCTTGGATGCTTGAGTGATAACTATTGTTATAGGAGAATTCCATTAGAGGTAGATGATTATCCCAATTGCCTGCAAAGTCTATCACACATGCTTGAAGCATATCTTCTAGTGTTTGGATCGTTCTTTCGCTTTGCCCATTCGTTTGCGGATGATAAGCAGTGCTTAGATTTAATCTGATTCCTAACGTTTTTGAAAGCTTTGCCAGAATCGAGACGTAAACGACTGTCTCTATCTGACACGATGGATAATGGCACACCATGTAAAGTCACTATTTCATTGACATACAAGTGTGCTAACTTATCCATGCTAAATGTTTCTTTCATTGGAATGAAATGGGCGAACTTAGTTAGTCGATCAATGATAACCCAGATAGTATCATTCCCACGACTTGTTCGAGGAAATTTAGTAATAAAATCTATGGTTATCATTTCCCATTTCCAGACAGGTAGTTCAAGTTGTTGCAGTAGACCTGAGTTTCTGGTGTTCTGCCTTAACTTGAGAGCATGTAAGACATTTTGCAACATACAATGCAATGCACTTTTTCATACCTATCCACCGGTAGTTAGTTTTCAGATTCTTATATATTTTATCGCTCCCTAGGAGCATTGTATATCTAGACTTATGAGCCTCTTCAAGTATTCTTTCTCTAAGATTACCAGCAATTGGCACCCAGATTCTCTTATTTAATCTGATTAGTTCATCGTCTCCTTTGACAAACTGATCAAGCATTCCCTTCATTCCTTCTTCTTTTTCTATCTCTTGTAGAGCTATTTTCTGTGTATGCTTCAATTGACTAAGTAAGTCAATCTGAAGATCAAGCCTTAAAGCACGAATCCTTTTTGGCTTTTCTTTTTCTTTTCTACTCAAGGCATCAGCCACAACATTGGCTTTACCTTCATGATAACAGATTTCACAGTCATAATCGCTTAGGATTTCCATCCATCTTCTCTGTCTCATGTTTAGTTCCTTTTGACCAAAGATATATTTTAAACTCTTAGGGTCAGTGTATATATTAAATTTAACTCCATAAAGATAGTGTCTCCATATCTTTAGCGCAAAGATTACGGCGCTCAACTCCAAATCGTGAGTCGTATAATTCTTCTCGTGTGTTTTTAGTTGACGTGATGCATAGGCGATAACTTTATTTCTTTGCATTAACACACATCCAAGACCAATGTGTGAAGCATCACAATAAACGATAAAATCTTCAGTACCATCTGGTAAAGTCAGGATGGGTGTATTTGTTAACTTTTCTTTAAGAGTCTTGAATGCTTCATCCTGTTTTGGTCCCCATTCGTATTATGCGGATTTTCAAGTTAAAGATGTGAGAGGGGCAGCGATTCGAGAAAAGTTTTAAATGAATCAACGGTAGTATCCGGCCAATCCAAGAAAACTACGAACTTCAGATGGGGATGCAGGGGTTTCCCATTTAGAAATAGCCTCAATCTTGGAAGGATCTACTTGAATGTCTTTAGCGTTGATAATGTGGCCAAGAAATTGTACTTTCGTAAGCCAAAATTCACATTTCGAGAATTTAGCGTACAATCTCTCGTTTCAGTACTTCAAGTAGTATTTTAAGATGGTTCGCGTGTTCATCTTGAGTTTTGGAATAAATAAGAATATCATCTATGAACACGATTACGAACTTATCTAAATAGGGTTTACAAATCCGATTCATCATATCCATAAAAGCTGCAGGGGCATTAGTGAGTCCAAAGGGCATAACTGTGAACTTATAATGTCCGTGTCTAGTTCGGAATGCAGTTTTAGGAATATCATCTTCTTGAACTTTGAACTGGTGATAACCTGATCTCAGATCAATTTTAGAAAAGTAACACGCTCCCTGAAGTTGATCAAATGGATCATCGATTCGAGGAAGTGGATACTGATTTTTGATGGTTACCTTGTTCAGCTCACGATAATCAATACACATACGCATTGATCCATCCTTCTTCTTTACAAATAGAATTGGAGCTCCCCAAGGCGAAGAACTCGGTCGGATAAATCCCTTCTCTAACAGTTCATCTAATTGTTGCTTTACTTCTTTCATTTCAATTGGAGCTAATCTGTACTGGGCTTTAGCTATTGGTGATGTACCCGGTACCAGATCAATTCTAAATTCAACTTCTCGAACAGGTGGAATCCCTGGCAATTCATTTGGAAAGACGTCGGTAAATTTGGCTACAACTAGCACGTCTTCAATATTTTTCTTCGTTTTGTCATCTGATACAGTGATCAGATATGCTAGACATCCTTTCCTTAAGCATTTGGTTGCTTTTAACATTGAGATTATTCCAACATGATTTGTTGGTTTGTCACCCTTGACAATAATCTCTTCTCTGGTAGGCGCATAAAGTTTAATAAGCTTTTGATTACAAATGATATGAGCTTGGTTCGAGGCCAACCATACCAAGTACCACGTCAAATCCTACTAATGTCATAAGCAAAAGTTTCACAGGGATGACATGATTAGAAAGAGTAATCCTACCGTTATCTAAGGATTCTGAGATTTTAACTAGATCTCTGTTTGCGGTTTCAACTTCATAGGATTTGTCTAACTTTACTAGAGGTTCATTTAATAAACTACAGAACTCATAGTCTATGAAGCTTTGGTTTGCACCAGAATCAAATAAAATTCTAGCTTAAACGTTATTGATAAGATGTGTACCGGTAATGACGTCCGGCAAGTTAGCAGCCTCACGAGCATTCATCACAAATGCCCATGCCGTCTTCTTCACACTAGGATCTGTCTTGGTTCCAGATCCAGCACCTGCTTCTTTATTAAGCTTTGGGCATTCAGACTTGTAGTGCCCTTGTTCATTGCAGTTGAAGCAAGTTATCACCCTTTTCCTGTAGCAAGCCTCAGAAGTATGTCCTGAAGTCTTGCAGTAGTTGCAGAATAGAGTGGATCTACATCTTCCTGTGTGTCTCTTCCCACATGTTTTGCACCTGGGGAGGGAGTATGAATCTTCTTTCTTTCCGGGCACTTTATCAAAATTCTTTGTCTCTATATTCGGTTTATGGGCCACATCTCTCTTCTTATTCTCTTCCTGGGTTCTAACCATTCCATCTGTCAAAAGCCCAGCTAACTCTATCATAGACTCTATTGTCTGTGGCATGACCGCCTTCACCATATCACGAATTTCATTGATTAGTCCCCAAATATAGCGACTTATCATGTTGCATTCGGGTGTCACACGATATGGACCCAGTCGGGCATATGCAAAGAATTTGGTATTATACCCCTTGTTATCTGAACCAACCATTCGAAGATTTAGAAATTCATTGGTGATTTTCTCCTTTTCATTCATTGGGCATAACTTTCGAGTTACCAATGCACGAAATTCATCCCAAGTCATTGCATAAGTCTTATCTCGTCCTTTCGACTGAATTACAGAGTCCACCATTCCAATGCCTCATCCTTGAAAGAATGTGAGGCAAACAGAACCATGTCCTCATTAGCACACTTGCTAATGGCTAAGACTGCTTCGATCTTTTCCATCCATCGGATGGCTGCAATTGCTCCTTCGTTGCCTAAAAACTTAGTAGGTTTACACGCTTGAAATGTTCGATATGAACATCCATCCTGTTTCTTCCTTTTCTTAGGCGTTTCATCTTCGGAATGAGAATAAGAGGGAGTATCTTAATACTAAGATTTGAAATTTTCGTTAATAGTATTATTGGATACTTCAATAGGTATCTTCATCATTTACGACAAATAAGGTTCGTTTATTATGTCAGTATAACAAGGCATCTAGCTACTTTTTCTTAGTAGGAAATATTTTTAATATTGGTTAAAGCCTAGATACTAAGGCAAGTATCTAATTCGCTAAAACCTATGGCTCTGATATCAACCTGTCACACCCCGGCTTCAGGGCACCCCGGGAGTGCGACCGATTGGTACGCGTTATTATTCACTTTTTATTTGCATGTCTTGAAAGACGTTTACAAAGCAGAAAATCATTTCACAATTTATCTGATGATTTATAAAAACAAACTTTCATATATTCGTTGGGGATTAAATACAATTTTACATAACATTGTTCAACGCAATGTTTACAAAATTTTATGTCTACTGACAGATATTCAAAACTTGCCACAAGGTCTATGCCTAGGAAACTTTAGTCCTTCCGGCACTATTCTTGCTACTATATTCATCACAGGGTTTCCATGCCTAGGATTCATAGTCCATCCAGCACTAACACCTGACTAAACGTATTTAATCATGTTTACCCGAAAATGTTTGAAAATAATACATCAACGAAAAGCTGGTGAATACATTTAATTTGACACAAAAAAAATTCGGCATGAATAACGATAAACAGTTAATCATAAATTAATGGTAAGCCATATATTTAGCAGTCTATTTCAACTGGAAGTCCCCCCTCCATATATACTGGTATTGGTGCTCAGGCAGTCTTACTACGGGACTCTTCGGATCTGCACTGAGTCTGAACCAGCCCAGGTATGGGATTTTCACCCATCCCCAGGATATAATTTGATCAAACATACATATACTTCTGGTCTAAATGTTTTAGCAGAATACCTCTATGCATTTACATGGTTAACGTACTAATGCCATTTTAGCAAAATAAAATCATTTGAATGTTTTGAAAGTATTAAACGTATTCACCTGGTAAATTAAACAGAGCCTCTAAACTTGATAAGCTTTTGTTTCTGAACCTCGAAGTAACTTAAGGATTAAGTCACGAGCCTCTAACACCTTGATTAAATCAGAACTTCTATACTTGTTGTCTAGAGCATATACACCGGTTTTCTAATCTCGGGTTATCTTTATGGTGTTTAAAAGGTAGTAGAGAGTTTCATGTGTGAAAGTAGGGAAGACAATCAAAAGGTTATGAAATAAAATGAAGCAAGAGGCATCTATTTATACATGAATATTTCTTACTCATTAAGTATTTCTTACTTATTAAGTTTTATCCAAACTTAACTATTAAGTCCAAAACTTAGCAATTAAGTTTTATATTTTATTTAAAACTTAGCCATTAAGTTTTATATTTTATCCAAGTCTTAGCTATTAAACATTATCCAAAACTTAGCCGTTAAGTTTCATCCTAATTTTATCTAAAACTTAGGCATTAAGTTTTATCCAATACTTAATTGTTAAGTTTTATTCGTAGCTTAATTATTAAGTCGTATCGCAAGGCTTAGACATTAAGTTTTATCTAAAACTTAGTCATGAAGTCATGCTTGAAATATAACCATGATTATTTAATTGACAAAAATAATATGAAAATTTCACAGGTGTTACATAATTGGATCCCATTATAGTTCCACACCTGACAATATGTTTGGGACAAAATCTTGTTCTTTCTTAATTTTTAAAAGTTTAAGGGGGCGATTACAAAATTTTATGGAAGGCAAACAAGATTTTCACATATATATAACACTGGAAATTTTTTTTTAGGATGGGCGGCTGCCCCTTTCTCTTGGCTTGGGTCCGCCCATGGATGTTATCAGATATAACATTTGATCTCTCATATGTTGGAAACAATATAAAATTAGTATGTTTTATTGTCATAAACAATGATTTCGATATAAATTTTGCAATCGACCCCATTTTTTTATCTCAATAACTATTTTATTGTTTGAGGACAAAAATACTAAAAACCTTTTTGGTTACAAACCCTAATAAGTAAGAAAATATTATTCGTCGGACTGGAGAGAGTATTTGGATCCCATTATAGTTTCACACCTGATATATGTTTGAGACAAAATCTTGTTTTTTCTTAATTTTCAAAAGTTTTAAGAGAACGATTATAAAATTTTACGAGAGGCAAACAAGATTTTCATGTATCACTGGAAAAAAAAATTTAGGCTGCCTCCTTCTCTTGGCTTGGGTCCGCCCATGGATGTTATATTATATATTTGGTAGATGCACCACGTGCATGCGGATTTGTACGTTTTGTTGGAAGTTATATTCTATTGTTCTTCAGATCGGGAGTACTAACATATAAACTTCATCTCGCAGGTCTGTCATTTAGACCGCCGTGCGTTTCTCCGGCGGCCAAATCCCGGCGAATCTCCGACTTACAGGTACAACACGTTTCATACTCGTAATGTTCATTCTTATTTAACCTAGATGTTCGATTCGATTTGCTGAAGCCGCGTAGAAGCTTTAAATTAGAACCGCAAAAGATGATTTGTGTATGGAATTTCAATTAGAGACATCCTACAATCTTCTAATCGAATCGTTGTTTGAATTTGCAAACTGTTGAAAACTGATATTCGTATCGATCATTTTATAATCTGCATATTTTTGATGTGACCATTGGTGTAGCTACACCAGTGATTCAGTAGTTCCAGGTAGGCGATAGTTTCTTCTAGAATTGGCTTATACAGATCTGTCATTTATGTAATTTTCGTAACAAAGTGTCAAAATATAGAGATGCATTGTGATTTTGGATGTTAAACATGCATCTATAAACTTCTGAAGTAGCAGAAATAAAATGTTTAAGAAACATTGGTAGCTACACTCAACTAAACCATAAATAGAATAGTTTTGGTGCTGCTTTGCATCTAAATCATAAATATGTTGTATTAATTTTTGAATTTGAGAAGCATGAGGTTTGGGAATAGAGGAAGATTATATCAAAGATGTTCTCATGAAAGATTGTTTCAATTTGTATGGTTATGTTATTATAGGGATAAATTGATACTAAGAAATGGCAATTCCGCAAGAGAGGTGGTGTCTTGTCACCGGGGGAAGAGGCTTTGCTGCACGCCATTTAGTTGATATGCTCATCAGGTATGAAATATACTCAGTTAGGATCACTGATTTGGGTCCTGATATCAAGCTGGAACCCTATGAGGAGAAGGGAAACCTAGGTCAAGCTTTACGATTAGGTCGTGCTCAATACGTATCTATGGATCTCCGTGACAAGTCTCAAGTGTTCAAAGGTAAGTTTATATTTTTCTAATTCAGATTTTTTTCTTTTTGCTACATGTTAACCTTTTACCTGACCCACTTTTACTTTTATCCTTGTTAAAGATAAATTATAAAAACTAGAATTTTTGTCAGCGTATTGGAATAAGATGGATGAAAATAAAAAGAAGCAATGTTTCTATACATTTCTGAAAGATCTACTGAGTTTGAATAACACTCCATTATTCACACATATTATTGTTAATTCTTAGTCATAATAATGTGATGTTACTTGTTGCACATGTTGAACACGAACATGCTTGGTTCAAAGTTTATCCTTTGTTACTAACATATTACTGAAGAGTCTTAGTGTGGTGAAGTGAGTAGGTATACAAGATGCTATTAAGGAGAAGAGATGTTACAACCTTTTATGTGGTTGTAAAAACATGGAGAACATAGATAAAAGAAGTACAAACAAACAAAAGGAAGAAAACTAGGGTTAAAGCATATAAAAGGTTGTTCAAGAAATATGATCAACAATGGGATTTCTTCTTTTTGTTTACTTATTTTCTGGGAATCGGATTCAAAAGAAAAGGGGAATGAAATTTCTATATGGATGTAGGCAGTATTAAAAATTAAATGGAGTATAGGTGTGTAGTCATTGCTTCTCATATTTGACTTAAAATTTTACGTGCTTTTTCTGTTATTGCAGCTTGTGAAGGGGCTGAAGTTGTTTTTCATATGGCTGCACCGGATTCATCCATTAATAACTACAACCTGCATTGTGCAGTTAACGTGCAAGGTAAAACGAATGATGCTGAAGTGCTGAACATACTTCAGTTAAGGCCGAACTGCAAGAATCGAAACAGACCTTACACTTTTTTTCCGTATTTTAGCAACACTACTACTTAGGTGCAAAATAGACATCAACTTACGATTTATTACTTGTTAGATTATTAGGCTAGTTGTCATTAGGGTTAGGTCCATTAGCTTACCCACTAAGATAGGGTATCATATCCTGTCTATGTATACCAGTAGATTGTTACATACTAGGTATCATACTAAAATATCTCTTTTCACTTTTATATGGTATCACAACCAAGTCATTGCTAAACCCTAGCTGCCACCATAAGCCGGATATCACCAATACTGATGAGTTACGGCTTGCATTTCTCAATGCTAGCAGCCGCATACAATATGCATCCACAACCGCCCTTTGAAACCCTAGTTGCCACCACATGCCACTCACTCATAACAGCCGCTAGAAACCCTAGCCGCCACCTTGTTTTTAATTGCACAGATCAGGAGAACACAATGCGCGATACGCATGATGCGGAGATGAGACCGCATCAATGTAGTTCATGCGACTGATGCGGTTCGATGTGACCCATTATGCGGTTGACTAGTATTTGAACAAAGTAGACCATTGTTTGCTATGGTTGTGAGTTTTTACAAATAAATTGAATAAATGGGACCATCGATCGAGCAAATTTGACCATCGATTGAGCAATGGTTTGAGTATTTGAAAAAATTAGAGCATTGATTACCAATTGTGACCAGAGATGATGAAAATATCTTATCTTTTAGTGTTTAATAGTTAAGATCTAAAATATTATCTATAAATAATTTGTTAGTGTTGTTTAATAACAAATGCCTCACATATGTCTGTGATGTGCATGCATCACGCATTGTGCATCATGCATTGGCTTTTGGGATCAAAATGCATGGGAGCACCCCACGCTTATTAAAATGCATGCGTAACTTGTCTTAAAATGCGTTTTTTGGTTCTAAAACCCGATGGTGACCATGGTTGTAAAAATCGCTAGGCGCTAGTCGGGCGGTGGGGTACCGACTAGCGATTAGGTGGGACTAATCAAGATTAATCGGATTGAATTTTTTATAAGTAATTTTTAGTTTTATGTATATATGTATGTGTGTATATATATATATATATACATACACAGACAATTTATATGTAATTTGAAAAATATTTAGATTTATATACACACTCATATTTAACCTAAATTTACACACATTAAACCAAAATTTTCAATGTTTGACTGGAAATTCCATCATTTGGTCGGAATGTGGCTGAAATTTGGCTGCCGATTAGGACTGGTTTGGTCCGATTTTGACTGGCTTGTTGGGTTGTGAAGGCTTTGGTCGGGCCGGGCTCGGGCCTGTTTTGGCGACAGAAACAAGCAGGGCAACCGGCCCTAGGCTGCTGTGTTTTTTTTTATTTCTTGGAGCCTAAGAGTTGCCTTAATTACTAACCCTAATCTAGCATTATAAATAGACCCATGATGTAATTGTATTCTTGAGTACATAAATAACATAAACCCTAGTTGCAGAGTGGACGTAGGTCACCTTGACCGAACCACTATAATTCTCATGTGCCCTTTATTTTCTGCAATCATGTGTGTGTTTGGTGTTCCGTTGCGTTTAAAGCCTAACATAGTTATGACCAATTACCGATTTTAACCACCGATTACTTGAAATCGCCTAGGTCACCGTCCGACTAGCGATTAATCACTGATTAACTGGCCACCTAGGCCGTTTTTTACAATACTTATGGTGACTATGGGTCTGATTCTATATTAAACGTCGGCATTTTGTTCGTGTTCTTGAATTTCTACATTAAGATTCATAAAAGGAAGAAGACGCCCCTCCTTTCGAGGTCGTGTGAACATATATGTTGTGTATTTGATATATACCATCCGAATTTTTATTTTGGGTTTGGGGCGGGGGTGGGTGGGTGGGGGGGTGGGGGTGGGTTAGAATATGCTTGGGTTAGCCATCATTAGGGTTAGACCCATTAGATTTGCACTTCAGGACTCTTGTATTCTGTCTATTTATACTGGTAGATATACACTAAAATATCTCTTTTCACCTTTACATTACCAACTTTAGGAATTAATCTCAATATAACTGACTTTACTTATACATGGATGATGTGTCACTGGTTGGTGCCATGTTGGCCACTACTTTAGATACCATATATGCAAGAAATACTTATGTGTAAATAACTGAAAAATCACTTGTTTAGAAGTTAAACAATAATATTTTTCTGTCACTTGTATCTAATTTAACTATTACATGTCACAGCTGCAAATACACTAAAATGACAAAATACGATACCCTGTCAGTAGCTTCTGAAAAATCATAAAAAATATGACATGCTATTTGGTTGAACTGTAACTTGGATGCTGAAACATAAAAGACGTTTGTTTCTATTTAGCACATAAATCCAAAGTTCATTGCTAACACTGGGAAAATGTGTAAAATACGTTTCTATCTTGTGCAGTTTGTCCTTCAGTTAATGTCTAGATATAGATCCTTTGATGAATGATGAGTGGTTAAACTTTTGACAGCTGTATACCAACCTTTTCTTTTTCCAGCTTATGCAATCTGAATTTCAATATTTGGACCTACAGGCACCAAGAATGTAATCGAGGCTTGTACTAAACACAACGTGAAGAGGCTTATCTACACTAGTTCCCCTAGTGTGGTTTTTGATGGGATTCATGGAATATACAACGGAGATGAATCATTGCCATATCCTTCTAAGGTGTTGTGTTCATTAAAGTGTTTAAACATACGTTTAGCACAGAATTATTTCATCTATCTAGTAACTTATGCAGTGATTTGTATTTTATTATTCCAGCACAATGATTCATATTCTGAAACTAAAGCTGAGGGTGAGGCACTGGTTATCAAGGCTAATGGCATCAATGGGCTTTTAACATGCTGCATTCGTCCTAGCAGCATCTTTGGTCCTGGTGATAAGTTGCTTGTTCCATCATTAGTTGCTGCAGCTAGGGCAGGGAAGTCAAAGGTATAATTAATATGATGTTTAAAATGTGAAACTATATTGCAAGCATATATCTTTTTAAGGGATGGTATACTGGTTATTCAGTTATTGTGTTTTCAAGTTTTGTGGATTGTCAACTCTAGTGATTGGATCAATATATTTGATCTCAGTTATCGAATCAATTTAGGGTCAAGTAATCAATTTACGAATAGCTGCCACAAATTGGTTATTCAAGGGAAATACTATATTGCCCCTTTTAACCCTTAAGACTTACAATCCTTACTGTTAATTATTTAACTAAACAAAGATTGCCAAACACTCGAACCACTTGATTAACAGATCTTCATAATTTCAAAGAGTAGAAGCACATCCAAACACCTTCTCTTGCAAGCTTGTAGCCCATATGTAGCCCATATTGTTACTGCTGATTATCTGGTTGTAGTTGTTCCATTTCACATGGTTACTTCTAACGCTTCCTTGGCACCATCTTTATAATTGAGTTGGCATAATCGGACTAGATTTTAAATTTACACTTTGCTTTTGATATCTGTATGACAGTTTATTATTGGGGATGGCACAAACATGTATGATTTCACTTATGTTGAGAATGTTGCACATGCTCATGTGTGTGCTGAAAGAGCTCTAGCATCAGATGGGTCTGCTTCAAAGAAAGCTGCAGGCGAGGTAATTTAAGCCTCATCTATGATCCTATGATATTAACATATTCATAGCTTTATGTGTGTGATGCACACAAACTGTACATATTTTTTTTCCCTTGTAATGTCAATCAGCATAATTAATCAAATATCAGGCGTTCATGGTTGAAAATTAATTATTTGCTTTGACATTCCACTGAAAATAGGCTAATTTTAGAAAACAAATTTCAAGCTTTTGCATTTTAAACTAAAGTTCATAATTTGTCCATAATTTGTGGAGATTTATTTGAGAATATGCTCTTTTGTTTGTAAGGTTCTTCCTTTTTTCTTTAAATATAACACCTCTAATAGCATTATGTGTTTTGTTTGATGTTTCTGAAACAGAGGAAACTGTTTGTTCTTTTTCCTTCATTTTTTTTTGGAGTTTGCGATATGGTAATGTGTTTTGGTGGCATAAATTCTGCAGAATTGCAGAAAGGGGATACTAATGGTTGCTAATTTTCACATAAATATATGAAAATGTTTACATGAGGAAAATATACATAGTTCTTATAGGTTCTGTTTTTCTACTTGGAAAGTTTACTATTCTAAGTTGTTTTTCCAGGCTTACTTTATAACCAATATGGAGCCGATCAAGTTTTGGGAGTTCATGTCACTTATTCTTGTTGGCCTTGGCTATGAAAGGTATTCCTTTTTGTTCCTTAATTTGTTGCTGCACACCTAGTAAACTCACAATTGTCTATCTATTTTGTACCTTTAAGATCAAGAGTATTTTAAGTTTGAATATAGATCAATAATTAGTATTCTTTTTAACATGGTACACGCGTGCTACCGAGATAGTACCCACTCATCCTACTCCACATCCACATTATCTCTTACTGTTCATGATACATATTACTTCTCAGAAAACTATCAGCAAATCCCACCTAAACTTATTGTTACAAGCATGGTTTTAAAAAACGGCCGAGGCGTGCGCCTCAAGGGGCGCCTCGAGGCGAGGCGCCCAGAAAACGAGTCTGAGGCGCCGCCTCAGGGGATTGTTATGTACGTGCGCCTCATATGATTGAGGCGCCTCGGGTGCGCCTCAGGGGGTTTTCACTTTGTTTTTGATGTTTTTGACTTTTTATGTCAGTTTCAAACGTTCCATGTCTTTTTAATGTGTGTTTTTTGATGTTTTTGATGAATCCTATGGTGAAATTAGTCTGTATTTTATTTTTTATAAGATATATAATTTTATATTTATTTTTTAATTCCGCCTCGGCCTTGCGCCTCGGTTCGCCTCGAGGCTTACGCCTCATGAGGCGAAGGGAAAACGCCTCGAGGCTCGATTCCGTACTTTTAAACCTTGGTTACAAGTTTGATTGGTTTGTAAATTTGATTATTCTATAATTACCGAACTTTAATTTATGAATGATTATATGACGACAAATCCTTAAAGACAAGTAATCTATTACGTGATGTGTTTAGGTAATGACAAACTTTTTAAAACAAAACTCCTTTCGTGATCAGGAATTTTTAGATGACTTTGTATAACCAGGATGTTAATGATTATTACTAGGAAATTTCAATAAACAAGTAAAAATGAAAAACACTTAGGGAGGAGAGGGAGAGAAAAAGACAGATGTCATAAAAATATGGATAGGATGGCAGAGTGTAAATTCATGAAGTAGAAAGCATTAAGATGTATACAATAGTTAGTATAATTTAGGCACTTTATCTTTATTTCTGATTTTATGTAGTTTGCAGGCCAAGAATCAAGATTCCTGCCTATGTCATGATGCCTATTGCCCATATGGTGGAGCGCATTTACAACATCTTTGCTCCATATGGCATGAAGGTCCCACAGTTGACCCCTTCAAGAATCCGACTTTTGACTTGCAACCGAACATTCAGCTCTGCAAAAGCAAATGATCGCCTTGGCTATTCACCGATCGTGCCCCTTCAGGTTCTTTCATATTTCACTACTAGCGTTGGATTTGATATACATGATTTATAGGTGGCCTTTGGTTTACACTTGGGAATCACTAAGGATATGGGTTTGTTTATTTAATAACAATATAATAAGATGGAATGAGAATGGGTATGGGTTTCAACCCTACTCTTTAGGCGAGTTTGGAGGAACCCAGTTGATGGTATCAACTCCATCCCTTCAAATCCATACACTCAAATCCAGACCTTTAAACAATAAGCCACCTTAATCTTTGTTTGCCTAATTTCTAACAGTTAAGCCAGCAGAATAATTAATAGAAGCTTGTATTTTAAGCTGTAATAGAATATGAATCGCTACTAAACTTGTAATTGAATTAATTCTTGTTGCATATACCTGTTTATGAATATGCCACATAGTTAGATTTCCTACTTATTTTTTATAGAAAATTTGATAGAAGGAATTTGGGTTTTTACTGCAGGAGGGTCTCAAAAGAACAATTGAATCATACTCGCATCTTAGGGCTGAGCTTTTGCCTAGAAAGGAAGGGCCTTCCAAAGCTGCTATATATCTTGGAAACGGAGCAGGTATGAAATTATGAATATTAATTAAATTAAATTGATGAGAGCACTTGTGTTTAAACCTTACATGCGTGTGAATACTAAATACGCAATTTAAGATATCTACGTGGTTCACTAAAGCAATGCGATCGAGCTAGCTAGCATCCTTACTAGAAAGTTTTCTGTTAGTTGCAATTTTGGTAAAAGTTTACAATTGCATAGTGTTGTATCTATATGTGAGTGTGAAGGCTTCGATTAATGGAGAGGCAACCAGCCTTAACCCTAGTCGAGTATTCTTGGTAGGTTGCCTTATACCATGTTATCTTGTTCCCTAATTTGATAACCTTAATTTGTATTTTATAAATAAATGGGCAGGCCTTTGTAATTCCCTAAGCACAGAATAATATAAACCTAGTTGCAGCAAATGGATGTAGGTCACACCGACTAAACCACTATAAATCTCGTGTTTCGTTTTATTCCATTTACTATTTGTGTGCGCATGCGTGTTTGATACCCTAAAAATTGGTATCAGAATTTCAGGCTTTTGATCAGTTAGAGTCTTCCCACCTGTTTCGCGGATCAAAATATTATTGGGCAGAATCGTAGAATAATAGGGAGTTCCGATCACAAAAACCCATTAGCTGCCTTCGTCGCCACCGCTGACTAGCTGTAACACAATTTAGCCGCTGTGTTTCCTTTGCTGTTTGTTAAGGTCGGTCCATTAACAGTTATTAGTTAAAACAACTGTTAAGTTTATGCCCGAGCCATTGTTGTGATCTAATTACTGTTGACCATAACCTAGTTAGCCATGTTCTTGGTATTTGATCATCATGGCAGAAGAAAGGAAAATTATGATTGTAAAGCTCGATAGACAGGATTTTTGGTTTTGGAAGATTCAGATTTAGGATGTTTTGAATCAAAAAATTTATACCAAGTGTTGATAGGAAAAAACCCAGATAAAATATTAATAATGAATGGGTAATATTGGACTAAAAAAGCTTTGGGAGTAGTTAGGCTTTCATTGGCTAAGACTGTTGTGTTCAACATTATGAACGAAATTATTATATGGTATTCACAACCGTGACCTTCTCATTGAACTCAATCGGTATATATAATACATCAATACCCTAATCTAAATATGGATAGATTTACATTATAAATCAATGCCTTATAACATCCTAGAAATCTACTGATGAGATATATATCACCAATATATATATGCTAATATACCCCCGTAGTCGAAGCAGGAGGCGGACGGATGTTAAGACTGGTTAGAAAATCATCAAACAAAATTTGAGATAGGCCCTTAGTGAAGATATCAGCGATCTGATGGCGAGAAGGCACATTTAGGACCCGAGCCTGTCCTTGGGCAACCTTTTCTCGTACAAAGTGGATATCGAGTTCAATATGTTTAGTGCGTCGATGCTGAACATAATTACATGACAAGTATACAACACTAACATTGTTGCAATAGGGTTTTTGTTAGGGGGTCCTTTGGTTGGATCAAGATGATCACCGACCTGGAATGAACGGCAGTGAATGCGGAAAAGTTCTACCCAAGAATTATACTGTCCACTTTCCATCTCGAGGGTGAGCGGAATAGAATTGCGGATATCTGTAACAGTGATGGCAAGATGGCTTTTGGTATCCATTAGAGAAAAAATAAAGCGGGCGGCAGACTGAAAAAGTAGAGCATTGGGAGAGGATCGGTAGAATTAGGGTATGGGAAGGATATCAGAGAGTGGCTTTGATACTATATTATTTGGTATTAACAACCGTGACCATCTTATTGAACTCAATCGATATATATAATACATCAATACCCTAATCTAAATATGGAACAAATTCACAATATAAATCAATGCCTAAGTAACATCCTTGAAATCAGCAAATGAGATATATATCACCAATATATATCGGCTAATAGAAATGACTACATGTGGTTGATGAAGGCTTTGTCAACTATGAATGAAAAGTCCTCGGCATTGAATAAGGTGTTCTTGATTCGATATTAGTAAACACTGAAATGAGAGAGGGTGCTTCAGTTGCTACTCACATCGATGATTTTAGTTCAATCATAACTCAGTTAGTATTAGTTGACATTAAATTTGATGATGAGATTCAACCATTACTCATTTTATCTTTGCTCGAGAGTTAGACTGGAATAGTGACGACCGTTAGTAGTTAATCTAAAACTACTAAGTTTACTTTTGAAGGTATTCGAGACATGATTCTGGGAGTGGATATCAGACACAGAAGTTTAGGGGATCCTTCGAGTTCAATGTTGATTCTGGGAGAGGATATCAGACTTGATTCCATGTTCTCTTCCACCTTTGCCATTGTTTATTCCTTGACCCCTATCATAGCTTTGATCATCATTTCCTTTTCCATGGTGCTAACTTTTAGGATGATTATTTGAACTTGCCATCAAGAGCGTACTTTAATTATTATTCTCTGGTTCGAGGTGTTCTTTAAAGCTATTATTCTTTTCATTGTTCTTCAAAGCATTTTATTGACCTCTGAATATTGCTCCTTAGATGCCATGATCAGTAGAGACTTCTTTAAAACAAAGTTAAGCAATTTCCTTATAATTATCTTATTTATAAGGTTAGCACCAAAACTTCCATGCTGCCCAACTTTCTTTTACAATCACTCACGGTTTTGTTTTCTTTTATCATTTAAGTCTCTAACTCACTCCTCAAGGTTTGTAGGCGTGCTTGTTGCTCGCCAAATTGGTGTGGAGGCTGCGACCTACATGGGCAGACAACCCTAGGTTAGCTTCAATTTTTGGCTAGTGTCAAAAAAGAATTTACAGGCTACAGCTGACCCTAATTATTATGTTAACCCTAGAATAAATCTTTATAAATACGGAGTACCTTGCAATTCCTGAGCACATAATAATATATGTTAGAAATTAATCTTGATGTTCAAGGGTTTATACTGGTGAACCAAGAAAGATGAGGGTGGAATTAGTTAACATGTAGAATATGTTAGTCAAGGTAAATATTATTAAAGTATTGAATGTTTTGGTTGTGAATGAATTGTCATTCCAGCTGTGTTTGAGCTGTGATTTCATAGTAATTAAGGTTAGGAGTAGTATAAAAGATTGTCATTGTATAGAGTTTAAGGTGTGGTCTTTTGTTCTTCATATTAACAAAAAGATTCGTGGTAGTTCCCACAAAATACCGAGTATTATCTTTGTTTTTCCGGGCCAATATTCTAACAATATAAACTTACGCTTGCCTAATCACTATATATCCTTGTGTTTTGTTTCTCTATTTGGGTTGCATTTGTGTTAGATAGTGTTTATGTGTATTCTGATCAGTCCAAACCTAGCACATAGTATCAAAGCTTTAGGTTCTTGATCAGTGTTTCGTGGATCGAACTAGCAGCTTGGTCGCTGCCGCCAGTCGCAACCGTCCACTTCCAGCAATTCCGCCGCCACCGCCGACCAGAAAGCTGGATATCAACTGCTGCTGATCTGCCCTATTTCACTGCTAATTTTTGAGGTCGGGTTTCACTGACGGTGTTCGGATAGAACAAATGTAAGTTCATGCACGAGCTATTGTTTTGTTTTGTTCTGTTCATTGTTTCGATCTTGATGCAGTTAGCCGTATTCTCAGTATTAAATTATCATGACACAAAAAGGAAAGATTAAGATTGAGAAGTTTGATGGCATGATTTTCGGTTTTGGAAGATGCAAATTGAGGATATTCTGTATTAGAAAGCTTTATACCAAACATTGTTAGAAAATAAACTAGATAAAATGTCAGTTGAGGACCGGGTTTCGTTGGCTAAAAGTCTTGTGTTCAACATTGTGAGATGAGTGGTTTGATGAAGGCTTTGTTGAATATGTAAGAAAAGCACTCGACGATGAATAAGGTGTTCCAGATTCGACGTTTAGTCAACACCAGAATGAGAGGGTGCTTCAGTTGCTGTTCACGAATCACGTCAATGATTTTCATTCTATCATAACTCAGTAAGGATAAGTCGGGATTAAATATGATGATAAACGTCAGGCGTTGTTCTATTATCTTCTTTTCCTTGATAGTGTTAGGTATCTTTACGCAGCGGAAATAAACACAAAACACTCGTACGCACACGAAAGCAATAAGAACACGAGAATTTAACGTGGTTCGGTCGATGTGACCTACGTCCACGGGCTGCAACTAGGGTTTTATTTATTTTCTCAGTACAAAGATTACAAATGCATGACATTGATATATATAGAGACTAATTAGGGTTAACAACTTAATGAACAAAAAAACTTAAACATGGGCCCAAGCCCAAAGCCCAAAGCCCAAAGCCTTCACAAACCCAACAATCTCCCACTTGAAGGCTTTGCGATAAATTCTAGCCCGCCATTCAAGTACAAAGCAACCCAGTCGTCTAGTAACTTCAGTAATCTTTAAACAAGTCTTCCAAGCCTCCAGTTCCCAAAGAACAAGCTAAGACTCCATCACATCTCCTAGTTGCAGCAACCCCTCATCATCAAGTACCAGAAGGGCCAGTTGAAGCTCTCCCGAGCTCCAACTCAGTCGTGGCAAATTCCACCAGCGACCCATCCTCTGTCTCAACTGGTTTACACGATCCACCAGATTCAAAGATACACCGAGAACCACTAACACTCTCCAAATTCAGCAAACAATCACCAGGAGAGAATTTTCCAGTCTTAGTCTTCAAAACCCAACGATTCTTCTTGACTGTACCCGAAACATGCCCCATGCTCCCACTGTCACAAAATCCTCTGACTGGTTTAGACTTCTGACCCCATTCAGCTACAATCTCTACTCCAGACTTCATGTTTGCAAAATGAACTCTCTTAGCAGCAGATTTAGCGAACTTGCTTAACCGGGTTGATCAATGCCTCAGCAGGTACCTCCACCATGTACAATGACCCATGCTTATCACCACGAGCAATCACCCGGTTTTCACTGATTACCCTCCATTTACCATCACCAAACCTGACTTCCAATCCTTGTTCATCCAGTTTACTAACAGAAATTAATTTCTTCTTCAAACCCGGAATCACCTTGACATTCTTCAGGTTCCATGTAGTTCCCAATGGAGTCACCAAATCAATATCACCCATGCCCATTACATCAAGCATTCTGCCATCAGCGAGACGTACCTTCCCAAAATCGCCTGTTTTCAGATTCACCATCATTTCACCGCTGTGTACGGCGTGAAACGAAGAACCAGAATCCATGATCCAAGAATCCACACTGTTTTCAGCCTCAAGGATTAACACGTCACCATCATTGACATCCTCAGCAGCAGTGTTTAGACCTTTCTTTAGACATTGACTCTTAACATGTCCATCCTCGTTGCAGTTCCAGCACCTCACATTTTTCCGAGTCCGAGTTGAACTCTTTCCCCGACTCCCACTGCCTCGGCTATTTTCCCTTCCTCTGCCAACATGTAACATCTCAGAAGATGATCCAACATTTGCACTTTTCAGACGTGTGTCTTCACCTATCACAATGTCTCGGATCTTTTCAAATGTCATTTCGTTAGCCCCCATAGAATTTGTAACAGCAGTTACAGTCCCGGACCAACTGTCAGGCAGTGAAGATAGCAACACCAGAGCTCGAGTCTCATTATCGAATTTTATTCCCACTGATTCTAATCTGGTAAGAATAGACATCAGATCATTAATGTGAGAGGTGACTGAGCTTCCCTCTTTCATTCTCGTCATGAACAGTTCCCTCATCAAGAACACCTTGTTAGCAGCAGACGGCTTTTCATACGTATTTGACAGAGCCAACATCATACCACTTGCAGTGGTTTCTTTCATGATGTTAAAAGCAACGCTCTTCGTCAAAGATAACATAATAACTGCTCTAGCTTTCTTGTCCTTGGAATTCCAAACTGCTTCTTCAGCTTTCTCCATACTCTCCGGTTTCTTTTCCAGTACCATATCCAAATCCTTTTGACACAGTAATGCTTCTATTTGCATTTTCCACCAACCAAAATCAGTGCCATTGAACTTTTCGATCACAGTCTTCCCGTCTTCAACCATAATAGCAAAACAGAGATAAAAAAAAACCAAAAGAAACAGGCACGCTGAACAGTTGATAACCAGTCAACAAAAGGATAAACAAACCAGATCCGGTACTTCTAACCAAAACCCTAGGCGGCGGCGCTGAAACCCTAGATGACGGCGGCGACGGCAGAAACCCTAGGCGGTGCGACGGCGACCGCAGAAACCCTAGGCGGCAACGGCGGCGACGGCAGAAACCTAGGTACTGCGACGGCGACGGCAGAAACCTAGGCGGCGGCGGCAACCCTAGGCGGCGGCAGAAACCCTAGGTACACGGCGGCGTGTTTCGTACGAAATCTTCAAGAGCCTGATGCTCTGATACCAGTTGTTAGGTATCTTTACGCAGCGGAAATAAACACAAAACACTCGTACGCACACGAAAGCAATAAGAACACGAGAATTTAACGTGGTTCGGTCGATGTGACCTACGTCCACGGGCTGCAACTAGGGTTTTATTTATTTGCTCAGTACAAAGATTACAAATGCATGACATTGATATATATAGAGACTAATTAGGGTTAACAATTTAATGAACAAGAAAACTTAAACATGGGCCCAAGCCCAAAGCCTTCACAAACCCAACAGATAGTTGGTCTAGGATGGTGATGAAATTAGTAGTTCATCTGGAACTAGTAAGTTTACTTTTGTAGGTATTCGAGACTTTAATCTGGGAGAGGATATTAGATACATAAGTTTACTGAGGTCTTTGTGAGTATAGAAGGCAGAGGAAGAAGGAAAGAAATGAAGAACAACAAGGCAGACTAAGAAGCCAGTCCAAGCATCATAAGATGTTACTTGTTGAGATTGTAACCAATTATGACACTTCAGAAATCAGTTCCAAATAAAGGAAAATATGTGAACCTTACATCAAATGACATAGCTGTTGATGCATTGATTTACTGTTTAGAGCGTTGCAGATTCGTGCGTGATGGATTCTGGAGCTTGATTCCATGGACACACAAGATTGAGATGATGAACCTCAAGATTGGGGACTTTGGAAAGTTACGACTAGCAAATGATGAAATCCTAGATGTTACCGGCATGAGGGATATTGACCTAAAAACTTCTTCGAGAACCATTTGGACTCTAAAGGATGTTTCTTGCTCAAAGTTGTTTAATAATTCCAATTGACACCGAGTCCTCAAGTTAAATTTTATTGTGATGACTTTAATTTTTGGGTTGCAAACAGACATCAAGAAAATGTTCTTGTTGGTGGCAATTGGTGAAGAACACAAATTGACGATGGTTGCCTTTAGTTTTTGAATTCTTTCGATATGATTTCTTCCAGAGTTTTAATCGAGATGTTCTTCAATCAATTGATTGGAGACGTTCTTCAATCAATTGATTGTAGACGTTCTTCAATCAATTGATTGTAGACGTTCTTCAATCATTGTAGTTTTTGATCGAATGTTGCTTCAATTGTTGTTGCATGTGTTGATTGATGATGATGATGATGATAATAAAACCGCCCTTCCTTCTTCTTGATGTTTCACTTCTGATTACATTCTTTCGAAAATGATCTCATCTCCCAGAATCGTTGACCGAGATTTTCAAACCTGTTTTCATTTCTTCATTCACCTTGGCTCAGGGATGCAATTTAAGATCAAAACATTAAAAACTTTCTTTGGATTACAAGTTGTTCATTCAACCGTTTACAAAGTATCAATGGGTATATAAACCCAATTAACTGACACTGTTGTTTCATGGAAAGGACCCAACCCTAGACAAACTAAAACACCATTCACAATTTGACATATTACATATTGACCCTTACACAACTATTTAATACATAAGTGACTAACTATACTCTCTAATATCTACAGTTTAGACCCAAACCAATGCAAGTTTATTTTTACATTCAATATTTCATTTAGTCAACTTTGAGATTGGACCTTTTGCAGTCGCGGACGTCTTTCTTTGGAGAAATACAAGGTTGACATGGACTGTGATTCTTGGCTTGATTATATTTTACATCAATTATGTGTTACCTGGAAGTACCATGATAAGTGCAATTTCAAAGGTCCTCATGTGGGCTTCAATTGCTCTGTTTGTTCATGGGAAATTGCCAGATCATCTGTAAGTGCACATCCCATTTTATTGTTTAACATGCCAATAGCTTACAAAAGTCAAGATATTTTTAGCTTCTTTTGTTGTATGTTGGTATGTATTGACCTTTTGTTAATTAAAGGGAAACTGAATGAAATAATTGAACTACATAACTTTACTGGTTTTAAGATCCCACTTAAAATCAGGAATATAGGAACCAGGCATTTTATTACTCAACTTAGCAACCGACCTCGATTTAATTGATTTTACAATGTGGCACTGGCTGATGCCATGCCAGCTGCCGATATGTAAATAATGCTTATCTGAAAAAAATTGTTAATTATTCATTTAAAACTTATATTTAAATAAAATTATATTTCCCTAGAAATTTGGGTCTTGAGGGAAAGGGCATATTCATTTGGCATGAAAGTAAGCTGTTCTATATAATAATGCCAATATGGAAGTAGAGACGATGCCATGGTATGATTCTGATTTAAGCAGCTTGAAACATTATCCAATAGGTTAAAGAAATAAATTTTGTAACATAGTTGCAATTATAAGAAGGTAACCATTTCTTGTGATGGTGCAGAATGGGATATTCAATTGAGAAAATCCCAGAATCAAAGTTTCGGTTTTCAGAAGAAATGACACGTAGAACTGCTTTAGCAATGGCATCATCATGGAATTGCGCCGTTGATAATTTAAAATCAATTTCCAGTGGGAACGACTGGATGCTTTTCTTCAAGGTATTTTCATTATATTCATATTTTACTATTTTTTTTACTTGTAACATATGATTGCATATTTCTGGTTATACTTCTCTCGCTCAAAATATTTCATGAATTTTGTTATTTTTTCCTACCAGATGGCTCTCTCTCTTTTCATCATTAGCTGGATCGGATCAATGTCATTGCAAAACTTTTTCGTCAAAGGTTCCACTAGATCTCTCCTTCTGTGTTTTCTCATGATTTTATGGGTTTTATTAGGTTTTTTACTAATAGCTGAACACCTTTGTTAAACCATAGATTTAAATATCAATTTAGCTTGCTCATTAATAAAAATTTCTGAATCAAATGTACCCATTTTAAAATTTTTGATATTGGCAACCTTCTCTTAAAACTTGCATTAGGATAGGGGAGTTTGAAGTGTACGGAGAAACGCAAGGGTATAATGGTCATACTATAAACTGTATTTAGGAAATGAGTAGATATGAAATTTTAAGTATTTTGAACATGTATATTTGAATTATTTTTTTGGGTTGGGAAAATATGATGGTTATAGATGAAATTGCCCCTAAAGTTTTATATTCCCTCTTTTGCAGTACTTCCCTTTGCCTTTGTTGTGTTCTACATTTACGATCAATATGAAGACGAAGTTGACAGGATTCTTAGAATAATTTTCCCAGTCGAACGTTTGTCAAATCCTCAGGTTTTAAGATTACTGAATCCTTTCAAGCCGCTCGACAAACATGATTAGTGAATTGTCTTCCAGGCACAAACAACGAGCCATTTTGTTTGCGGGTTTGTTACCGTTACTGTTAGTTTATTGGTCTGTCGATTTGTTCTCCTAGCAAATGGAAACAAGCAGAAACACGAACTAGATTTTTTACTGAACTATATTTAAATCATTTATTCTGTTTTAGTAATGCATTTTTTTGTAACAGATTTAGTGATGTGTTGGTTAATTTGATTGATTTTTTCTCTCTGTCCAAAAAAACTACTAAATTCTGAGATGTTATTAATTTAGGGGCTTTGATAGACTCCTATTAGTGTGTGTATATGTAATTGACATAATTACGTAAATGTAAATATAAATATAATTTATCTCTGTAATTCCTCCTAGGCTGCATTAAAAAGTAATTTAAAAGATGTGATAAACCATCCTTTATCGTTGTACATATAGCCTAAATAATTCATTTAGCTTGAACAATGATTTCTCGACATGATAAGCTTTTGTAACATCTATTTTGTAGGTGAAGGCCAAAAATGAATTATATTATTTCATATAAAAAAAACTGATCTTGAAACAAGTCAATGATAGAAAAAAAATGCTAACAGGGGCTTACTATATTTTGTAAAGAATCTTTAGATAAATAAAAGAAAGGGTGAGGTTATTCTACAAAGTGTATTTTTGTTACAAAATGTGAGAAGACATAATGAGACTAAAAAATTCAAAAAAAAAATTATATCTCACAATCTAAATCGAATTTCAAAAAAGTACTTCGGAGTCTCTGTTTCTCTAGTCGTCATCTTTCAGAAAAAAAATCAAAATAAAATAAAATAAATTACATTGTGTCTTTTTATGATACAATGACGTCACTGTGTCTTTCAGACGTCATTGTGTCTTTCATAATGACACAATGACGTCATTGTGTCTTTCATAAATGACACAATAAAAAACGTTAATTTTTTTATTTTTTTTTATTTTTCATTTATTTTTTTCTTAGTGAGGACGACTAGGGGAACAAAAGCTCGGAATTACTTTTTTGAAATTCGATTTAGATTATGAGATATAGTTTTTTTGTGATTTTTTTTGACTCGTTGTGTATTCTCATACTTTATAGCAAAAATACACTTTGTATTTGAACCTGTTTCTAAAAGAAATTATACAATGAGCTAAATTCAAGCTGAGTATTATCAGGAAAAAAAAAGTCCGCCACCATCAATAAACACAAGGTTATTTTGGTAAATTCTAGTCCTAAGTTGGAGTCAATTGAAATAAAATTTATTTAATACTATAAAAATAAAAGATTTTAGATGAACTTCAAAGGAAAAATGTAAATAACAACAAAACTAATTAATGATTAAATTATATGACATATAATAATTAGATAATTGTTGTATAGTAATTAGTTACTTTCAATTGAGAAAATAGCAAAGGAAGGTGTACTACAAGGGTGACAAAATGATCAAGTACCATTTGCAGTACAATTAATGTGTGTTATAACTTATAATATTGAGATACCAAGATGAAATTAAAGAGAAACCAAAGAAGAAGGAAAAACAACTCATTGAGAAGAAATGAAGCGTTGACCATAGATACAATTCAGGGGCGGAACTACAGACACGAGTACGAGGTCAAGTGACCCCGTTGATTTTTGAGCGGGTAGTGTACCGTATAATATCGAAAATTTGTATGAACCTATAGTTTTCAGGAGGTGAACCTATTAGTATTATTACGTTTAAATAAAAACTAATCTTTCGTCTTGGCTTACTGGTTATCCGCGCGTTTAGACACCCCTCACTGCCCTTAGGTCGTGAGTTCGACCCTTGCAAGGGTCATTTATTCAAAACTCCTTTTTAATAAGTAAAATTACCTTTTACCCTTAAATTTAAACATTTTAACCCTAACCCAAAACTCTCCCCACCCACACAATCGCTGCTCGACCTATGTATTATCAATTCGACATTTTCAATTCTCAGTCCCCCTCCCTAATTGACCATCGCCGTTGCAGGTTTGAACTTCTGCTGGCGGCGGCTCGACGGTACTCCACCGCTCCGGCAAGCGGCAGTCGGCTACAAGCTTTCAAGGTTAGTTTTTAACTCTCTTTGTATATTTAATTTTTTGTTTAGATTAGAAGATTTAAACCCTAGAAGACTAGATTTACACTTCTTTTTATTCTTGTTACTTATTACTTAATTTGTTTGAGTGAGTTTAGTATCCAAATTTATGTTTAGTATCTAGATTTAAACCCTAGAACTTTGTTGTTGTTTTTCTAAGTGATTAATACTTCAATAGTGTCTTGTCATATGAGGATTATAATCAAAATAACCGAAACCAAGTGAAAAATAGGTGTTAATAAAACATTCAAAACATACGTAATTAAACATATCATCCACGGCCTAGTATCAACATTTTTTGTCCATTAAAATAACATTAAACGAAAAAAACCCGATGAAAAAGGTTATTACTTGGCCATCATAACCTTAACAAACTCCTCATAGTTGATTCGGCCATTACCATCAACATCGACCTCCTTAATCATTTCATCAACTTCTTCATCAGTAAGCTTTTGACCAAGATTTGTCATAACATGATGAAGCTCTACAGCGGAAATGAAACCATCAAAAACTCAGAATGCCCCCTATAGTTCTTCCTCTGAGTTTGTGTATTATTCATCTTTGTGGCCATTAGATTTTGAAAGTCAGGGAAGTCAATGGTCCTATTGCATCAGCATCAACTTCATTTATCATGTTCTGTAGTTCAGCTTTAGTCGGATTCTACACTAGGGATCCCATCATATTTCGAAGCTCCTTTGTTGTGATGCAACCTATATATAGTTTTAAAATATAATCTTAAAATAAAATAATCGCGTAGGAACAATTATTAAATGTAAATTCTAATTGATTTCTTTTCGTATTGTTTTTATGTTAACTTTTCAATGCAATATAATTATTCCGACCAGACCCAACCCGACCAAACGACCAAATAATTTTGTGTTGTCTTGTTAAAAATCTACTCACCAAAAAAGGTGACCACATAGAAAAAAAATTCCTGGTTCCACGACTGGATACAAAGTTGGTCGAGCTGAGGTATATTTTATACCATAGTTATGTATATCTGATTTGATGGTACACGCATGCATGCATATCTTCAATCATCTTTATGGATATATGATTTTTACACACTTATCATGCATGTAACAGTTTAATTGTCGAAACACGTTTCTTCAAGTCAACAATTAGAAAGTTTGATGATGGGTAATTGTGTATATATGCCAAGAAAAGGATGAATCTATGATAAAGATGGTATTTCATATCATGGAAATTGAACAAATTCTTGGCTTTTGTTATTCAATTAAAGACAAATTTAATTTTAATAATCCAAACTATTATTAATTGGTCGATAATAATCTATACTATTAATTTGACCGGTAATAATCTCAACTTTTATTTTTATTACTAACAACAGTCTTAGTAACATAATTATACGCTCGATTTAGCTTGTATATTTTTTCCAGTTCGTTCATAATTATTATAGTGAACGACTTCGAGTTGAAACCAAGCGTAAATTTTTAATAATTATGTTGTTGAGATTGTTTTTGGTAATAAAAATAGAAGTTGAGATTGATACCGTACAAATCAATAGTATAAATTATCATCACCTAATAAGTAATAATTTGGATTATTAAAATCCAATTTACCTTAATTAAATGATAGTATGAAGGTCAATAATCCTTGTTAGTGGAGGGTCATTGACAATTACATAACAATGAAGTGTGCCAGCTATCTCCATTTCACTTTATAACCTTTAGTACTTTTCCTTCAAATATAAACTACACTAAAATTTGAAAGTTGTTACATAGAATCAGGGTCCTAATATATAGTCACCCATATTATAAATCAACACCTTCTATACGTCTTGTATAGCACCATACGTGGTATATAAGGTCGAAGACACTGAAAACGAGAAAAATTCGGTAGGGGGCATCAGAGACTACCCGTCCCATATAGCCCTATACGACTCATATAGGGCTATACGAAGCGTATAGCAAATTTCGACACTAACTACGATGAAAAATTTAGGGAGCCGTTAGAGAGGTTATACAGCTCACATAGGGCCGGTCGACCCACCTATACGACACGTATAGTACTATACGACCTGTATAAAAATCTGAGGTATTTATTTATAATTAGTGAGTGTTCCATTAACCGGACCCTTTTAAAATCCTAAGAGTGATATAGACAACTGTCTTGAATAGTCATTTCCTACCCCTACAATGCAAATTTGTTACGACTTTAAAGGCTACCCGTTTCAAAAACTACTATTTTTACATCATAATTCAAGAGATAAATATGTCAAATGTTGTTGCACACGTATATGTGTGTGTTATATCAATTAGTTTATCGGTTTAATAATACTTATAAACATATATAAAATGGGTAGATCTATAAATCTATGTCTTAAATAAACAAGTAACTTATGTCGTCATGTATTACAATTCTAGTTCATCAAGATTCTTTTTTACTGTTTATTTTCATTTTGTGGTAGCATTGTAACAATTTTAGCTCTTCAAGATTTTTTCCTTACTTCTTTTCATTTTCAATATCATTGTTTAATTACTGACTTGAAATTTAAAATAATATTTTATAACTTTTAAATCTTCACTACCGATTACAATTTAACTTTTTTATTCAACTCGTGTGATACATAGATTTTTAATCTAATATATTAAAATATAAAACTTTACTCACAATTATATATACTATTATATAATACATATTAGAAGGATAAGATGATAATTTTATTCAAAGTGTAAAACACATATACAACATTTTAAGCATATAGTACAAATGTTTTATGTAATAGTTTCACTTTTACATCCATTTAATTAACTTCTTCTAATTATTGTATTATTTAATACACATTATTAATACATTATTTAATAATGTGATATTATTTAATTTATTTCATTAAAATTTATTTTATTTATATTAAATAAATTGATATTTAAATTTATAGTTACTAATCATGTTTTTATAACTAAATACTATTTAAATTAAGTATTAAATTATTTAAATATTTATATCAATACAACTATATAATACATCTATTCGGATAGAGTTGTAATTTTGTCAAGCATACAAGTTTTGAAGCAACATGTACAAATGAGTACAAGACATTTAAGAGGGGTAGAATAGAAAATTGATTAAGATTTTAATACACTTCAGGGGTAGTATGGTAAATTTATCCATTAAATTTTATATACCTTGACATTTTTATATTTACTAATTATAGTTTTATAATTAAATACTATTTAAATTAAGTATTATTTTATTTAAATATTTAAGTATATAATATATATATATATCTTCATATTTATAATAACTATAATACTAATATTTTTCTAGGGGCATATTGTGAGTTTAATAATTTTAATATTTATCTATATTTTTTATAATAAAAGTGAAAGAGAGATAGAATGATAATTTTACATATGGATTAAGACATTCATATGAAAAGTCACGCTTAAATTTCAAAACATTAATCTTTATTTCATTTATGTCATTACAATAAATTATAACATATGATGCTCATAATACAAATCCTATAGCATATACACGTGGCTAAACAAAACCGTCATTTACTTTCAATGTCGTTCATTCATTGCAATTGAGTACTAATCCCTCTTCCCATTTCTCTTGCCGGTTGTTAACAGGTTAATAACAATCAATATGATAGTTTGTGGTGACAATTTCTTCATTATCTTTCTCCAGTCTATGCAAATCACTATCGAAAGCTACATCCTATGATCATAAAACTCTAACCCATACTCATAAAACGAAACCCCTCTTAAAATCTAGATAATAAGTGATTTTCAACCACAAATATCACCCATGCTTTCACTAATCTTGTTAGGATAATATAGTTGTCTTAAAGACTTTTGTAATATACGTAATTGTTTTCTTTCATTCAATTTTTTAATATTATATTTTTATTTTTTAATTTACGTCATAACGCACAGAGCCGAAACTGACTAAAGTCGAATTCTCAAAAAATCACTTAACAGCCATACAGACGTAAGACGTAAGCATTTTCATTAGTAAAACTTATGTAAAAACTAAATGAATGCTTTTGCTTTGTAACACCCTTTCAAATAGGCAAATACCACTTTAAACAAATTTTGAAAACAGCTTTATACCTACCCTAATCTAGAGGCAGTATTTTCCCATGTTTTTAGTTAAATAAATCAAATACTATGACTAGGCTACCTTCAAAGACTCTTCCTTTCTTCTTTCCTTTTTGACCCTTGATACATCTATTATCCTCTAAACAAAAACTAATGAATTATCAAGTATTAATAGGTGGGCATAAACAACTTAACTATATAAGTTTATTTTACATATTACATTTTGATATTATAAAAAGTTGAATATTGTTTTTCTAATTTTTTCAAACGGCAAATTTTTTTAAAAAAGAGAAAATGGACATAAACGAAAAGCTAAGACCCCAACCACCGTTACATATTGCAAAACCATGGGTTAAAGGGTCTACATAACCCCAACCACCGAAGTTTGTTTAAATTTTTGTTTGTACAAATGAGTTTTCTAGAAAGATATGAGTTAAATAGACCTCTAAATTAATTATAGTTGCTAGACTATAAGAATTCTATCATGACGACCAAAAACTTCTGATTCTGCTTGTAAATGCTACAAGTTACGTATAACTTAATTATCATAATTGCTGTGGTTTATATATTAGTTTATCTAATCTATGTTATCATTGTTAATTATCATGTAGTTAATTTTTTAGAATTAATGTAACATGATTATATGTTAGCTGGATATTTTTTTTTATTATTTAGAATGGTTGAATTTTAGGTAGTAAGCCATAAACGAAGACGACAATACAAGTCTTACTCAATAATGCTTATTAAAGTTTGATATTTTTATATTCAAGTGGATAAACCATGGGTTCATGGATTAAATGTATAAAGCAAATTTAGATTACGTCAAAGTAAGTGCATTTATGTAGTTATTACCGATTACTTTAAAATCAAATCAAAATGATGAGAAACATGGTATTCTAATACAAAAGGAACATAACAACCCAACTAAACCACCTAAACCATTGAACGTGCTCTTCTTGTCTTCCATCTCGTAATTATATATACAATAACCATATTACGTATAAGAGTTAAAATAAAAATTACATATATGTATTCACATGATTATCATATTTTTCTATTTAAAATTAGTTAGATATCGAACAATCCTACATATATACCCACATGGACATGTTCAAATAAAAAAAGATATGACACACGAAGGATTATACTATCGAATCACTGATCAAACAATTTAGATGGTTAAACTAGGACGCTAGTAAGACCGGAAGAGTAAAACAGAAAATTTAGTTGTTATCGTTGATATTTTTATTTAAATTTAGTTTTCTAAAATGTTTTAACCTCAAATAAGTTTCATACTTTATTAGTTTTGAAAAAGAATTGTACCATACAATGCATAATATTTTTCTTTCTAACTCAAGTATAATACTATTTTATTACAAAAGAATGATGTTTTTTCTGGAAGCTAGGGCGTTGTTGATTATAACGATGAGTACAAATTGTTACAACAACGTCTCCAAACTAATTATAATTGTACGCCGAAATTTAAATGCATGAACGAACTATGTTCTTACAATGGTCTATCCAACTCTTAACATGATACATCTATAACCACTTGTAATTAATTGAACATAATAACTCCCGCCCTTAAACTCATTAATGTATGTGTCACATTCTAAATCCTTTGTACGTAAATTTTTTCCTCTTTATGAACACATGTACGTTTTTCCTAATTTACATCAAACGACCTCTTCTCTCTATATAGAATAATATATGTATATGCCCCAAAGTGATATTACAATATGTGTAGGAAGAGAGGATTCTGAAAGTGAATTGAAGTTGAACGTATCCCTTGGATGCGACATGGTCCAATACTGCATCTCCACGTACCAAATCAATTTATTAATATACGTTCTTCGTAAAATATCGAATCAAAATGAGTTGTTTTAATTTATTGTTTTTATTTCACATAGTAATTAATATCAAGAACTTGAAATCACGTTTCTTATCAAGATGCCATTTCATTTTCATGGGTATATGAAAATACATATAATTAATAATAATATATGGATGGAATGCAAAATGGAAATTATGAAAGAATGCACAAAGTCAAAGCTGATAATTTCTCATCCTCGCAACACATGCGGATTTGCTTATGATTTTACAAGACTAAACAAAAGGCAAAAAGTAGTTATATATTTTAATTAAAAATCTTCAATTGGTCACGTCCTTGTTAATTGTCGAAATCATCTATAACAAGTTAACAACTCCAAACTTAATACACGACAAGCTTATTGTTTTTATTTAATGATTTTTGTTGCTACAATTACAACGTTAATTGTATAATATTCTACAGTTTTAGCTACCTACCAGTGGATGCCAACCAAGATTTCCTAGCGAATAAATCAAATTCCATACCTACTAAAAGTCTTTTAAATATGCAATAAGCAGGCGGCTAAATGCCCCTCTCAACCAATATCAAAAAGGTCTCCTTATAAATAATTATAATAATATTATTACATGATTAAATGTTATTAATCTCATCATCACATAACAAGTAGTTTCCTGAAATTTGAGATTAAACTTGCTTCCGATAAAAAAACCGAGTCCGGTAAATGAACGAGTATCTATCTTTTAGTATGACCATACTAAAAAACCATCGTTTTAGAGTATTAAATTTTTAAGAGAAAGAAAGTAACAAATATGAATTCTTTAATTTTTTTATCAATGGCTCACGTATTTTTTAATAAGTTTTATAGATCTTATAATTTATATACGCACATATAAGTCATGTATATATATAACCGAAATATATATATCAAACTAGCTAATTTGCATATATATTATTTAAGTTTATACCAACATATAAATTAACACAGCATATCAAACTAATTCATTATACTTTTACAGTATTTTTATGTGGATTGTATTTTATACCATTCTTCAACTTTTATGTAAATCTTCAAACTAAGAGATGAACCTTGATTGGAAGCTAAACGTTATTTCATAAAATCATAGTGGATATAGTTCACCACTGTATGTGGGTTAATATAATCAGCTTAATATAACCTAGATAATCATCTAAATCGGGAGACTAATTAGCTGGCACATATAACCCGGTTTTAGGCTATGCGTTATGCGGCTTATTAGGGTCTTTGTTGAGAAAAAATTGTTGCCATGTGGCTGACCCATAAACATACGTTTTTTTTTTCATCCAAAAATACTTAAAATTAGTGTAATGGGAAGGGCTTGGTTGGTGATTAAATAATTTTTATTTAACTATTTTTATTTTTAATTTAGTTAGTTTATACATTAACAAATATAATTTTAATGTGTGAAATAGTCAATAAAAAAACTAGTTCATATTGAAATAAAAAATTATAAAATAACTTGAAAAAAAAGAATACAAATTACGTGAAATAAAAATCACAAATAACTTGAAAAAATTACAAGTTATTTTTCCTTCGGTACTCCTCTTGAATTCAGTTCCCTAAGCAAAAAGTATAAAACAAATAAATATATGTATAAGTTAACTTATATACTTTTATAAATAGATATAAAAAACAAGTAAACTTGTTAAAATAAAAAACTTACCGGCACATTGATCTTCCGAGACGTCAACCCAAGCTCGCGCTAACGCACATTCTTTCTCGAGCGTCCAACGCTTAGCCCTCCGTTGTTGGGATTTCGACGGTTCACCGACTTGTTTTATCTTGTGTGAACGTTATGTTGGTTGTGGTTCAGGTTCACCTTGGGGTTCGGGTTCGGTTAGGCCAAATGGAAATACTATCTGGGCTTGTGTTTGTGATACGGGTAAATCCCAACCGCCAGCACCATATTGTTCATACGAGACGTATTCAAACGAGGGTCGTTAATCACTTCTTTGATCCATAATATTTATATGATTTGAAATTGTAGAATATAAAAATTAAGAGAGAAGAATGATATTTTGATGTGGTAGGGTTTGGATTTTAAAATATGAGGTTTTATAGGTGTTTAAAATTTATTGTTTGTTGGACGGTGGGTGAAAAAAAACGGTAATATTACCGTTGCAACATTGATCACACCGTAAACAGCCCTATGGGTGAGGCCAACACCCCAACTTGATAATGGGTGTAACGGTGTTGGGGCACGGGACCGGTTGATGTGGCCCCTAACCACACCCTTCAGCGCCACCATAACGCATGGTCTTATAGCCAATAAGATGACAGAAGCCAGTTCCAAACAAAGATTCATGCTCTATTTCAAATATATTTAATTTTATAGAAATTTTGCATGAATAAATCTGTAAACAATATACGTTGCAGGTAACATCAATATCGTAAAATTGATTATACGAAATAAGACTTTAATTATTAAAAAATTTAGTTGGGAAAATTTATGAGAAATAGATAAAGAAACTGCTTATACAAAAAGACAACACGCATATATATAAAAGATTTAAAAAATTGGAATCATTTTTTAAGTCATTGATGACGATGAAGAACCTTTTACAAACTAAAATAACTTCTACTAATACTACTCCACATAATAAGAAAATACATTAACAAAATGATGGTAATATAAGTATTAGAAAAACATACCAATGTTTAGAGATAAAACTTAGACACATGTGTGATGGGAAAATGATTTTCATGTGCTACTTGCATTTAATCGCATGTTTTAAATTATAATTATGCATAAAATAAAATTACTTAAATGTATTTTCTATCTATTGGGTAACTATGAAGATTATACAAGAAACAAGCTTAATACACACAAAGTGGAGAAGATTGGACGAGTAAACAAAGAAAAAGCTAAAAACGACGTAGCTAACTGTCACCGTAACACAGAGGTTGAGCGTTTTGATGGAAGTGGAGGCGTAGGCTATGCCAATATAAGCGTAAGGTATGCCAGGCTCCACATGTTTTTGGGTTTTTGTGATTTTTGGCTGGTATATTAATCCTAAAACACTCGCTTTCAAGAGGGGGTGAGAGGGGAGGGGGAGGGGGAGGGGGGGAGGGGGTTAATTTCAAATATGGAGGCTTAAAGATGAATTTTGGGACAAAAAGAAGGTGACCTTAAAGGTTCCAAATCTTCCGGATTACATCCAAGTTCATGTTTTGAAGATCTAAAAAGCATTGAAGATATAACCAAGATGATCCAAAGTTAAATCACTTGTGGTCATTCTTGGGTGTAGGATTTGTAATAACAATTGTTCTACCAATATTTACCTAACTTTGGATGTGAATTGAACTTAATCTTTCAAGTTATGACTTGTATGTTAACTGGTTTGATTACACGGTTTAATCTTAAATAGTTAATTGATTTCCATCACTTTTGGTTTCGATCATTAACAATTACAGTTATTATTTTATATTTTCTAAATTGGTAATTCTTGATGTAGAAAACCTAGTTGTATGATATTATTCAGTCTAGAATTGTTAATCATCATGATTCGGTATTTCATTTTAAGTTATTTACCAAATTAAGCAATTCAACTATTGTTTATGTGGTGTCCAATTGATAAACTTAATTTGGTCAAACAATCATCTTATATACTTGAAACCTAGGTGTGATCCTTTTTTCTCGGTGTTGTTTTCTAAATCACTTTTGATCAGCATTAAGATTTTATAGTCACCAAACCAAATCTAAATTCAAGTTATAAAATATGGCTAGTTTAAGTACTCATCCAATATCATTCTTCGCTGCTTCTTCACGGTTCAAACACCTGTGTTACACTTACTAGTTAAATATCAATGAAACACTTATTTATATCTTCATTTTGCAGGACCGGTGAAGGATGATCAATGCAACAGTTTCACAAGGTGGAGAGATATGAAACGCTTAACAGATCAAATAGGGAACCGATTAGTGATGATACAAAGAACACAAGTATAAAAACAAAAACAAAAACACTCAAATATGATTTTCAAGAATGATGTATATTGAACTCAAGTTCTTACAAGTGTTACAAAGCATATTAAGATACAAGTACTTGAGACACTTTATACTACATCCTACAGCCGGTCATACTTTAAATGCCAGCTGGAAACACTAATCTTGACAACAAGATCAATGTAGAGTCAAAAGACAGATTTTCTTTTGACTAGTGACTATGACATGACATAGCTCACATCCTAATATATTAAAAAATGATAAAAGTTACAAAAGTAGAAAGTTTGGGAAAAAAAGAGGTGACCTTAAAGGTTCCAAATCTTCCAGATTACATCCATGTTCATGTTTTGAAGATCTAAATCAAGCATTGAAGATATAACCAAGATGATCCAAAGTTAAATCACTTGTGGTCATTCTCGGGTGTAGGATTTGTAATAGCGATTGTTCTACCGATATTTACCTAACTTTGGATGTGAATTAAACTTAATCTTTCAATTTATGACTTGTATGTTAACTGGTTTGATTACAAGGTTTAATCTTAAATAGTTTCTATCTTTTTAGGTCAAACAATCATCTTTATATACTTGAAACCTAGGTGTGATCCTTTTTTCTCGGTGTTGTTTTCTAAAACACTTTCGATCAGCATTAAGTTTTTATAGTCACCAAACCAAATCTAAATTCAAGTTTAATTTGTATGGCTAGTTTAAGTACTCAGCCAACATCATTCTTCGCTGCTTTTTCGTGGTTCTAACACCTGTGTTACACTTACTAGTTAAATATCAATAGAACACTTATTTATATCTTCTTTTTGTAGGACCGGTGAAGGGTGATCAATACAACAGTTTCACAAGGTGGACAGATATGAAACACTTAACAAATCAAATAGGGAACTGGTTAGTGATGATACAAAGAACACAAGTAAAAAAACAAAAACACTCAAATATGATTTTCAAGAATGATGTATATTGCTATCAAGTTCTTACAAGTGTTACAAAGAATATTAAGATACAAGTACTTGAGACACTTTATACTACATCCTACAGCCGACCATACTTTAAAAGCCAGCTGGAAACACTAATCTAAACAACAAGATCAATGTAGAGTCAAAAGACAGATTACCTCTTGACTAGTGACTATGACATGTCATAGCTCACATCCTAATATATTATAAAATGATAAAAGGTACAAAAGTAGAAAGTTACAGACCAATGACCATAATCTACAGTTGACAAAAGCATGGACTTTTTCACCAACTTATCTAAGTTGGTGAGTCTTTAGAGGTGGCAGCGAAAAGTTGTTCAGCTTTTGTCAAAAGATGATCAGAGAAAGCATGTCTTCTCTATCTTCGGAAGAAATCAGTATTTGGCTTCGGAAGACTTCATCTTTGGCTTCGAAAGATTTTGTCATTTAGCTTCGGAAGATTTTACACTTAGCTTATTTCCTTTGAGTGGTGTAAAACTTCTAAAGTAACTTTACTCTGTACTTCATGCATGAATATTGAGAGCTCTTTAGGTGTTTTGGTTGCATCAGGCTTTAAGTATAGACCTTACAATTTTGATCGGTCATTCAACATCAATCAATATGTACTTGTATTCACAGAAAAATGAAGAAACCTTATCTAATTTACAAGATAAAGTGATTTGGAAGCACACAAACCAGACACTATACGATTTTGGAAATATCCTGGACCTCTATTGTTAATTAATTAACCTCGAGTGCTTAAATATCAATATGATTCTATTACATTTTGTAAAAGAAAATTAAAATATGATTTTTTTAATGTAATAAAACTCAGTTCTTAGTAAACTTAGAGTTTTATAATATTAAAAAAATGATTTTAAAGTTTAATAGAACTTAATGCTTAGTGAAAAGTTGATCGTCATTGAGCCATAAAAACATGTCAAGATAAATATTATCATCATGTTTTGGACGATTGACTATGGTTCAGACGCAAGCTTTATAGTTAAGCGTTTTTAGATGGGAGCGATCCCATGATGAGTGACCTAGCTCCATAAAAATTTTCATTCACACGATCAAAATTAAAATAAATAAAAACAAATATGTGAGCTCCTGGTGAGCATAATGAAAAATATTAATTTGTATGAGAGACCATTTTATCTTAAAACATATATATAAGGAAACATGTATTAGTCATAACTTTTGCTACGAAAGAGACTAATTCATAATTTTCTAGTAGTGATGGCAAACCATAGCAAGATGTTTAATGCATGTACAACAGCATACCAAGAGACCGAATTCCATATCTTTGAGGAATATGGTGTTTCTAAATCGATATGGCGTGATATTGTTGAAAGATGGAAACCAAACATTCCACACCCTTTAGTGACTTTAATGAAATATTTACTTTTGCTAATTTACTGCAACGTTTGAGGATCAAAAAGATGCATAGACACAGTCATGTCGTCGTTAACCTCTTATCATAGAATTACAAAATACTCTATGAGGTATTATGTATTAGTGATCAACTATTTATAAAATACAATAAAAATAATCATAAGAAAAAACCTAGTCAAATCATATATTTAATTACTAGTTATTATTACAAAATCCCAACAAACATATTCTCTTAAGTTCTCTCTCACAAATCAGAACGATAGGAAATTAGACATTCAAACTAGAGCAAAAAGAATAAACATATTGTTATAAGATTAATATACAATAATACTAAAAAAATACGCATATAAAACATAAGTAGTAAGAAAAGTTTGTGATGGGAAACAACAACAAAGAATATAAGGTCATAGCATGGCAACAAGAGGCATCATAGCAGAGCTACTATAACAAGAGCTATGACTGTGACGAAAGAAGCTACGACTATGACATCATATTGTTGTGACAACTTAACAAAAGAATATATAAAGTCATATGTACATGTGAGTGTGTGTGTAAGTTTTCTCGGGGCAGGATGAAAGAGAGAAGAAAAGAAATAATGTCGTCAGACAAGAGAGTTGATGGAAGAGGAAGGCCGATGGATAACCAACATCTAGTAGCGTAGAGGGGATTGAAAGAAAATATGAAGACAATAACCTTATATAGAATAATGAAAAACCTCGTAACATATTATGTCATTTTTGTTAATTTTTATTAAAGTATAAGAAGAATAATTATAAAAGAAACATAATTAAACCATATCTGTCTGCTTATGTATATTAAATAAGTTAAGCTTCTTTCAATTCGTTTGAATGGTCCTCTAAGTCTGTAACCTATCTTCATTTCCTTTCATGTTATAAGTTGTGTTCCTCCATGAGGATCATGACAATACAAGGAGATCACAACTAACGTGCCTTTTTGATAAATTTTTAATGAATTTTCACGGTTCAAAACCTACAATCATGTAAAACTTCACGTACTTCACGAGTAAATTAATTTAAACTAGATTTTTACAACACTAGATACACTTAAGTTTTATGAAAATTGATCTGTAAACTTCGAAACACAACACACTTAACTTTCCTAATTGATACATTTTATATATAATACATATATGATTCTTTTTACAGTAATCATATATATAATAGTAGGTATCAATACATATATAGTGACTTTAGAGATTGTTTTTTATTTAATTAATCATGTTGTAGCAAGTTGTCGATATAGGTTTAAGAACCCAGGGTGATCATTAGACGTCGGACGTCCAATTTATTAATTAGTACTTAAGAGAAGACCTAACAACTATTTTTGTTGATTACTGCAAATGGGAATTTTTTAAATAAAAAAGATAGTAAATATAAGCGTTAGGAGAGAGGATGAATGAGCATGAGGCGTTAATTAGAGTTTCTTCTTGTGTACGAGTTAGATCTCATTTAACTTTCATGAATTAATCACAAAAAATATGTATCATCCTTTTTACTTATATATATATATATATATATATATATATATATATATATATATATATATATATATATATATATATATATATATATATATATATATATATATATATATATATATATATATATATATATATACTAGTAACGTACCCGCGTGATGCGACGCGTGCGACACATTTTATTATGGTACTCGTCTCTGGTTAGTTTTATATTTAAAAAACTGAATTCCTTCTTTTAAGCATATTGTAACAAATATGGAAAAAAATGTATATAATTAAAGATACAATGGTTTAAGTGTAAACAAGTTTAAAGTTTCACTTTTTAATAGCGTTAGAAAGACATAATTACCTATGTTAAATTGATTTTTAGGTTGTACCTTGTGCTTAAAATTTACAAATCTCTTAACTTTAGCCGGAATCCTTCCTTCGTGCATTATAGTATAGTATAGATATATATATATATATATATCTATATATATATATATATATATATATATATATATATGTGTGTGTGTGTGTGTGTGTGTGTGTGTGTGTGTGTGTGTATAGGGGAGGTTCCAATGAAAACTAGATTATAAATAAAAACCAAAAAAACTATTTTATAGCCCTTGATTTATTTGATCAATGATTATGATTGATTAGTAGCATAATTATAATTAAATGAAAATTAAAGAGTTATTATTAGTTAATTAAGGGTAGAATAGAAAAAAAATATTTTTTTAAATTTGGAAACAAGTACTATCAAAATATAATTCCAAATATCACTCTTTTCTCTCTCTTCTATTTTATTATTTTAACAAACATTATTTATGCAAATTACACTAAAATTATATATATTTTTGTAATAGATTTAATGATTATTAGTTTTAATGTACTACACTATGTTTCGTTTATGTATCAGTTTGTTATGTATATGAAAGACTATGATACATATACGTAAACTAATCAAACTTTAAGTTCATCGAATTGAATCTCAAATCTTATGAGCATTTAAACCACGTTAATAGATCTTGCTAAATATATTCTTTACGTATATCTAACAATCACAATATATTCCACCAGAACGAGAATTTTGATTGAAATAACTATATGTAACACTGCATTACGTATATGTATCAATGTATATTGGATGATTGAACGAGTAAGAACCTAACCACATTAGCAAAAACTAAGTTACATATACGTAACCATGTTAAACAACAATCACTTTTAATATGTAACATCTTGTTACGTATATGTAATTACGTGATATGTATATAAATCATTGTGTTATGTATACGTAAACACAATTTGAAAAGACCAGGAAAAATAATGAAGAGCTCATATGTAATTACAGTGAAAATATGTTGCTTACGTATACGTATGAGTTACATCTATCTAAGAACTAAGAATGTAAAGACTAAGAAGAAGAATTAAGATCTCATATGTGTTTACATATACGTAAGTCAGATATATTCTTCATGTTCTTGCCCATGCTCTTTGTTTTCACTCTCCATCATCTTCCAAGATACATGTATGTAACATAACTTACATGGCACATGTTTAACATCTTCCTCTCGATTGTTGTTTTCATGAATGATTTGCAGGTTTAATCAAACTATTAATGGTGGTTCTGGTGTTAGTCAAAGGCGACTGATGGTGTTTGAAGGTGGTGTTCGAAGTACATGAACCATTGATGGCAGAAATGGGGTGGTGTTGGCGGTATTCAAAGGCAGCTGTGAGTGGTTGACGACAACATAGATTATTATATGGTGGCACACAAAGATGGAAAATGTGGTGGTATGCGATGGAGATATGTTTATGGTGGTGATGGTAGAATACCCTAACTAAAATCACGATGGTTGAATTCTTGAGAGGTGAGAGAAAGATAAGAATTAAAAATATAATTATGGAGATAATAAATGAATTCAAAAAAATAGATAATTACCATAATTAAAAAGGTGTCAAATTACCTTGTTAGCCTTTTAAATAAAAAAGAAAAAGTTTAAAAGGAAAAAATCTGATTGGTTGAGAGTGGTTTTTATGATTTTTATTTATAAAGGTGGTTTTCATTTGATCCCCCTCTATATATATAGATAGAAAGTTTACGGTACAAAGTTGAAAAATCATGCGAAGTGTGCAAAGTAATTCCAATCATTGATTTAGAAGATGGATGGTTTAGATTAAAGATGAATATCACACGTGGAATGATGGTTGTAGGGGTAAAATCGGAAATAGCCTACAATTATTGATTTTTTTAAAACTCTCACATTTTTTTAAACGTATATAACTTTTTTATAAGACGTTATTTTTTAAAAAAATTACACCATAACTTGAGTTTTATTTTTTTTTTAATTTTAGTATAGTATTGCTATACTTTTTAAAAAAATCAACACTTTTTTAAAAAAACGTCTATGTGTTGTGCGTATAACTTGCGTGATTATTTACTACGTAATCATGAACATAACTTGCGTAATTATCATATAACTTGCGTAATTATAAATATAACTTGCGTGATTATTTTTTATAACGTGAGTACTTTTTTTGCGTAATAATAAATATAAGTTGCGTAATAATAGATATAACTTGCGTAATTATGAATATAACTTGCGTAATTATGTACCTTTTATGCGTAATTGTAGTACGGACGAAACTACCCCTCCGCCAAAAAACACATGTCACGATCTGGTGACTTCGTACGCTTCGCACGAAAATTAGACTTGTATAGTAACCGGTCCCTATATATATATCATTAATGTTATAATTATATGTAAATATGTTAGATTAGTTGATTAAAAAAAATAAAAATAAAATTTTACTACTTTAATAAAAGGGTAAGTAGAGGTGATACGACAATATCACATTCTATCTCATCAAAATTTCTCGTTTACTATTAAATAACTACATTAATTATTAATAATATTATTTAATTTTTTAGATAAAATACTTTTTAATAAAGTAAAAAGAGATCTTTTTATTAATGTTCTTTCTAATTTTTTTTTTAAAACATCAAATTTTTTTAAAACTAAAAAATATTTTAAAATTGGCTTTTTAAAAAAGTAAAAATTTTATAAACCAAATAATAAAATTGGTAATTGTAGTAACGAAATTTTAAAAAATGATATTTTTTAAAACGGTTTGTTTTGAAACAAAATGTTTAATTTTTTTGAAAAAAATAAAAAAGTTTAAAAAGTTAATATAATTATTTTATTACTTATAGTCTTTACTAATACGTAATTTCAATTATATATTATCTTATAATATCGTTTTATAGTTAATAAAATTTTATTTGATTTAATATTCTATTTATTTAACATGTATAGTATACAGGTTACTAAAGCAAATATTTATATTTTGATGTAGTTATACTTTCCATACAACGTACTACGTGAAGCGAAGAATTATATTATTGTGTTATATACATAATTAGCAGGATGTTATATCATCTTACACTCTAAACATATTTATTATATATATTTCGTACGCTTGACTGCTTCTCCACACGTTAATATGTAGAGAGGGGTTACCAACTTTGACAAAATTTGAAAAGTAGTACTAGTGACTTTTAAACGTCTCTTAAGACATGAACTTATTACTTTTATAAATATAAAACTTTACACAATAATAACTAATTTTTTCAGGTGTTTTATTTAGAGTCAATTTTTTTGTCTCATGTGTTCCAATCCATTGTAATACATATCCAGATGTTTATGTTTTTTAAAATTAAGTTAGACATATAAAAATATATAAATCTTAGTTACTAATAAGTGAAAAATGTTCGGTTAATTTGAATTAGAAGGTATTAGTGAAGAAATATTCACAATTTGTTAATCAAGTTTTGAACTAATTAATTTAATGACACACTAGAAAGACTTGGTTATTATTGTGTAAAGTTACTAAACATGAATATGGATAAACTTTGATTAGGTATGTTGTTAACTTGTATATAATGCGTACGTTGGAATAATGTTACATTATTTCACCTTCATAGTTAATTGAATCGAGGGTAGGGTTTTAGATTTAGATCATGTTTACATACTCTTTGTGCCGACCATTACCACACGTTGGTCGCTGAGTACATAAGCGCCATGATATCTCCTTAACAAGTGTATAACATTAATTACATTATTGGCATGTAAAAGTCGCTTAACTGAGTATCGTCTTGATTGACAACTAGCTAGCTAGAAATGTGCTTGAGACTACATCTAAGCGACCTATAAGAAACTGACATTTTTCCTTTGTAGTTACGAGTATCAACTTTGACATAAATTTTTGATATTCAGCTAATTAGTTTAATTCTATTGGAAAACACGCTAAATTTGTTTGATTTTGAAAGATAGAATCAATATAAAAGTGACAACTGATCAATATCACGATATATATCATGTGATTTTCACTATATCTCGTTACCATGCACCTTGTAACCATGACTTGTTCAACACGACTGCACCCATAGACGTACACTTGATTACATTTTATACGAAAATAAAAGATTCAATATTATAAAGAACATGTATAGTGAATTAGTGATTAATATATAAATGTATTAAGTATACATAATTAGTTAATTAAAAACATGGTCAACTAATACCATTTAAAATCCAACCGGCCACCAGCCAACAGTTAGCAGCCTCTCTGCCTTTTCAAGCTACTATATATATGTACGTGCACCCCATTCATGCAGACACCATAAACCAATCCCCTACCTAGGGTTTACATTAATAACACCCACCAATAATTCAAAAGATGAAGTTGAGATTCTTCCAAGCTCTAGGGTTTCTTCTCGTTCTTTCATTCATTCATTCACAAGCTGCTGTTCTTAAATATACTTTTGTGGTAAGTCTCGAGCCTATAGGCAATCATGTCAGAACTAATAATATGTAAAAACTATGAGAAGTTATATACATTTTTACGGTTGAAAATAAGCTAATTCTTTTTAAATTAGGTTCAAGAAACCAACTACACCAGACTATGCAGTACCAAGAGCCTCTTAACCGTTAACGGACAGTTCCCCGGCCCACCATCACTGCTCGTCGAGGCGACACCGTCATTGTTGATGTTATTAACAGGGGCGACCACAATATCACAATTCACTGGTATTGATATGTGATAATCTCTTTCATTTGTTTTTAATTATTATTATTTTTTTAAAATAGATATTTTATTTAGTTTTATGATGTTAAAATTTTAGGCATGGAGTGAAACAACCAAGGTATCCATGGTCAGATGGACCGGAGTTTGTGACACAATGCCCGATCCAACCTGGTGCTAGTTTCAGCCAAAAGGTTTTCCTATCAGACGAAGAAGGCACGTTGTGGTGGCACGCGCATAGCGACTGGTCACGAGCCACCATACATGGCTTGTTTGTTATTTTACCTAGGCTTGGAACTACTTACCCGTTTAAACAACCTGATGAAGAAGTCCCTGTTGTATTAGGTACGTTTTAATCATTTACCTTTTTCCTATTTTTTTTTAATATGAGCGCTTTTTATTTTTGTGCTTCAAGATATAATTAATAGATATATAAGTTAATTATACTTGCTTTTCTAACAAAATGATGATATTTGCTTTGACAAAATTATTACTTTATTTATTTTTATATTGTTGTTTGAATATTCTAATATATGCTCCTTAAGCCATCGAATATTTTTGTCCGATCACAATGGAAGAATTATACTTTAATTTATTTAAATACGTGCGAACGTGTTAGTAAGTTGTTTCTCCTAAGGAACTCTTTCATTTCCTTATTTTAAAGATATACTAACGTAGAAAAAATTAATTGAAACACTTGACATTTCTTATGTAAATTAACTTAACTTGTGATTTTATTTAAAATCAAATTACTTTATTCTTCATAAATAATAAAAAAAAATAACTGAAAAATATACGCAGGAGAATGGTGGCGAGACGATATACAAACCGTGTTCGAAAATTTCATGGAACGCGGAGGAGATCCAGCGAGTTCCGATGCTCTCACCATCAATGGCCAACCTGGTGATCTCTACAACTGCTCCAATTCAGGTTTGTTTTGTAATTATTATCTCAATCTATTTAGAGTTTATGGTTTAGGGTTTATATTATATTAATAATCTTGTTTTGTTTACAGAAACTACTAAGATACAAGTCACTCGAGGAAAAACATACTTGCTACGAATGGTGAACGCCGCGATGAACAACCTCGCCTTCTTCGCCATCGCCAACCACTCGCTCACCGTGGTCGGGTGCGACGGCGCGTACACCAAACCCTTCAAATCCGGCTACATCACCATATCACCGGGTCAAACCCTAGACCTTCTTTTAGAAGCCAACCAACCCACCAACCGCTACTACATGGCGGCCAAGCTCTTCAACGCCCAACCGGCCAGCGCTTTCGACGACACGACCACCACCGCCATCGTGGACTACACCAGCGCCTCGGCCACCAGCCCGCCCGTCTTCCCGGACCTCCCGGCGTTCAACGACCAAAACGCCTCGTTCGACTTCACGGCAAGGCTACGCAGTCTTGCCAGCCCTGAACACCCGATCGACGTACCGTTGAAGATAAAAAGAACCCTCTTCTACACCCTATCAATCAACGCGATCCCATGCGCGGCGAACGAGACATGCGAGGCGATACGCAACACGTCGAGGTTCGCTGCGAGCATCAACAACATAACATTCGACATGCCGTCGACGTCGATCCTGGAGGCGTACTACCGCGGGGTGAACCGCGGGGTGTACGGGGACGACTTCCCGGACGTCCCCCCCGCTGAAGTTCAACTACACGCAGGCGAGCGGGCTGAACGCGTCGCTGAGGCTGCCGAGGTGGCGACGGAGGTGACGATGCTGAAGCACAATGAGACGGTGGAGCTGGTGTTTCAGGGACCAACCTGGTGCCGGGTGGACCACCCCATGCATCTGCATGGGCATAGTTCTACGTGGTGGGGTCTGGGTTCGGTAATTATAAGAGGAAGAGGGATGAGTTGACTTATAATCTTGTGGATCCTCCTCATATGCAGACCATTGCTGTTTCCTCAGATGGTTGGACTGCTATCAGATTCAAAGCTATAATCCCGGTATGTTTACGGTTATAATAATAATAATAATAATATTATATTAATAATTTGTTTGTTTGTTTCACATTTTATTCTTAGATGGTATATTGAACATAGATTAAATAAAGACTCCATTATTTATTATTGAATATGATGTCCTACATATATAGATACCGGAATTGAAGACTATTGGTACCTACGTAATTGTGTCCCTGAGCTCAATATTAATAAATCTTATAAATCTTATATGTTTACATGATAGGTCAAATTAAGTATCTAGGGTCTTCTTATGTATATACTGTAAGATGCTTTATTAATAATATCAATTAATTAAGTATTTCATTATTTAACAGGTTTCTACGTACATGGTTTTTTGTGCTTGAAAAACTTAAGTTTATTTAATTGCAAATATATGTATATAATTTTCAACAGCTTTAAATTATTAAAAATTTGATATTTAAATTTTTGATAATTGTAATTGGATGCAGTGTTTGGTTTATGCATTGTCATCTAGAACGACACGTGAGTTTGGGGAATGGGGATGTGTTCATAGTAAGAACGGAAAGCACAACGCTAGAGTTTTTGCCACCACCTCCCGACATGCCCATGTTAATTAACTCACACATTTATCTCCTAATAGGTACTACGTTTTCAATTCGATATAGTGTGTTTATTTACATTATTTTGTTCTCCCATTCCTTGTTTTTTTCGCATTAATTAATTGAGTTTTGTTTGATTGTAATAAGATTGTCTATTAGTTACCATGCATGCATACCCAATTGTAATTATTATCTATAATATTAGTGAAAATCAAGTTTATTACTATTTGCTTATTTTTATTTTTTCATTTTGAGCCCTATCTAATATATACCACTAAAAGGTAGAATATTTCTTACTCCATTTTCTTTTCCCCCCTTACCATGCGAACGACCCGACCTCTGACCGTCCTCGACCTCTGACCATTGCCAGCACCGACAAACCCATCTCCACTGACTGCGCCCACGGCCAAACACCGACATCGTCGCCAACCACGTCGTTTTTTGGACCGCTCTACGGCGACCGTGGGTTTTCGGCAGCGGGCATGATCGGTTGTGGCGGCGGCGATGGCAATGGCGGGGTAAGATCGGTTGTCAGCGGCGGGTGCGATCGTAGTCGCATTCGATTGTCAGTGGCAGGCAACGCACGGTCATTGTTATGTAATACCACAGCAGGTTCGGTAGTCGGAGGTGGTGCAATTTCCAATGAGTGAAAATTTCATTCCTTTATAAGTGCTTGTCACTAGAATGTATTTTGAATTTTAATTCCTTTGATAGATTTCAATTCTATTAATTTCAAATCATTTAAAAATATAAATTTCAAATCCAATTCGTATTAATTTCAATTAAATTTCAATTTCAATACATTTCGCGAAGCAAACGCCCTTACTTTTTCACTAGAATGTATCTCATGGATTTGGAGATATGTGTAAAGTATAATTACATGTGCCATAAACGTACTATTATGTCCCATTGAACCAATACCACCATGTCGATCTTATTTTTTTTGGCTACTACTTTACCGATGATGAATTTAATTATCTCATCACCACACCAAAAAATAATTCTTCTGTTCTAAGAGCGATGTATGATTCTTTTTGAGCTTTGTACTTTGAAAATATAAAGGAGAAGACTACTTGAAATTGATTCTATCAAAATGAGATGGCCTCCTATATATGAAATGAGTTGTAGCCTTCCATAGAGACAGTCTAGATACGAAGAGTCAATAACCGATCTCCCATATTATCCGAATTCATGTTAGTGGTGGGGGTGCCCATGTCACACCCACCACACTACACCACGCACCCACTGTTAAATATTTTAGTGTAATTAGAGATGTGTGTCATTCAACAAGAGTACACGTTTGTTTGAATGTCATCGGAACTAACGGGGTTTCGGTAGACCCCCGAGAGAAGTTGGGTCCAAGGGCGACAGCCCCTGGCGGTCCAAGTGAACAAGCCCCTGGCTGGGGTCGAGCTGTCAGTCAGCTTGGAAATTTTTTATTTTGAACAAAAGTCCTTCATATAAAATGCATTGAATTTTTTGACCAAATTGTATTAATTAAACTAGAGGAACTAAAGGTGTACTTTGTTCAAAACCATATAACATTATCATGGAAAACTTCAATCTCGTTTATGTGGATTGATAGTCCAGAAGAATTGATAAGGGGAAACTCGAATTACACACAACATCCAAAAATTCATACGAATTCTTGAATCAATTCTGATTTTATCCTGTCAAATCATTGGTATACACTCAAATTATTTGATCTGAAAGTGAAATCACACGTTTTAGAATCATCCTCATTGCTTTGTTTAAAATCCCCACACCCACCGGTCAAACATGTCATATCACATCACATCACACCACATCACACTAATTTAAATGGGCACTCACACCACACTACACTATACCATTTTTTTTAAGTTGCTTCAATAAAATTAAAAATTATATTAAAATAAAAAACTAGTTTAAAATTTAAAAAATACAAGAAAAATAACAATAATAGTAAACAAATTATTCTTCGTCATCCGAACCGTGATATCAACATAGTGTTCCACGAGATCGAATCTAAGTCTAAATGGTGTTCTCATCGAACAACTCCAAAATTATATTTTCGTTCTCAACTGGATTCGTCGTGGATCTCAAATGTGCACAGAGAAATAGCATTGCCTTCATTATTTATAATCATATTGTGAAGTATAATGCACGGCGTACATTTGAGTGCTCTCCTCTCTGATCTTTATCGCTCTATCCTGGTCGAGCATTATTTGCAATCGTGCTTTTAAAACACCGAAGCTCGTTTGATGTCTTTTTCTTGCAGACACTTGCACATTTTTAAATTTCTTTTCTTTGTATTCAATTGGATAAGTATATGGATTCACAAAGTTGACCAGGATGGATATATACAGTCGCAAGATAGTAACCACGTTTATATTGATGTCTGTTAACATCAAACGACATATCGGGATGGTTCCATTCATTCTCATGTGAAGATTGAGATTGATTGAGAACATTAATGTCGTTGTTAGAACCGGCTACACCAAAAAAACATGCCAAATCCAAAAATCTTGTTACCCCATGGCTTTGAGAATCACCGTAGGACCACGTGGTCACCTGATGATATTGTCCTCGCAAACGTGTAGGGAAATTTCTCATTCCCAATGAGTGTAATGAATACTACTACGAGACATTTTCGGAAGGCCATGTCTATATTGATGTGCAGCGTACAATAATGCAATATCATGACTAGCAGGCCTTCACAAATATTTATCACCGTATAATTCAATAATAGTGTTGCAAAATATTCAGAGATTCACGATAAGTCCTAGCAGACATAGCTAACTGTTCTTTGTATGTGGCGGTGAATTACATGTTGCGAGTGACGTATTGCCGAAGTGCACTTTTGAATTGCCATGAAACTTGCTTTCCACCGCCCATCGAACCTTCTCGGAATCATGAAAGTTGCTCCGTATATCTTTAACAATGCGTAGAATAAAAATCGAGGCACCCGAAACCTATTTCTAAAACATTTCGTTTGTGTATTTGGGTTCTCAACAAAATAATCGTTCATAAGAACGTTATAGCCCCGACACGATCACGTGTTCAGCAAGAAGACTTAAAAATTTCAACCCATCAGAATCGGAACCATCGAATAGGATGGGTGGAAACATAATAAATATCACGAGGCATTTTTTAAAATTATTAGTGAGAGGAAACATAATAAATATCACGGTGTGAGGGACCCGCGGCAATGTTGTCGCACAGGCGCCGGCCCTGCCGTGAGGCCGCGGGGACAGTGCCCCCCCTCCCCTTAGCTCCGACCATCAATCAAAGATAGGTAGTTTGTAAACGAACTGAAAGAATATAACGGAGCTTTGTTCGTGTTCGTTCATTGAAAATAACTTGTTTATGAACTGTTCACAAATACTTACCAAATGAGATTTATTGTTTGTGTTAGTTCATAAGAAAATGAATACGTGCATGAACCCAAAGAAGGCAAGCGAACGCACTCAAATTCATGAACATTAATGACACAAACGAAATTTTCTAAACAAACAATTACAAACCACCATATTTTGATTTTATAATTAAAATCACAAAAGTTATGTAATATCTACCAAATATAAATAAGTACTTAATATAATTATCTCAAACATTAATTAATGAACGAATACAAACAAACGTTAACGAACACATTATCGAACATTAACGAACATATGAACGAACACAGCCTCTTTTCATGTTTGTTCTTTAACTAAACGCATAAAATTCTCTTGTTCGTGCTCGTTCATTTATTAAACGATGAACATTAACGAATCCCCCACCAACTTTTACGAACAGTTTGCTAAACACTCGGTTCGTTTACAGGGTGAAATAAATAAACGAAATTCTCTTGTTCGTGTTCGTTATTTATTAAACGAACGAACATTAACGACCCCCGCCAAACTTTTTACGAACTGTTTGCTGAACACTCGGTTCGTTTACAGGTGAAATAAACGAACATAAACGAACCTCCCGCTAAATTTTTTACGAACTGTCCGCTGAACACTCGGTTTGTTTACAGGATGAACGGGAAGGTACATCTTTGATGATGAAAAACCGATGCTAAATCTCTTCACAACCTTTGCTTAATCCACACTAACGCCAAATAAGCCACATTTTTCAAGGTTTGACTACTTTTAAGCCGAATGTAAGTAAAACACCTCATCATCCTGACAATGTTCTTCACGTGTGACGTAGACCATTGTCACAGTATAAGAATCTCATCTACAAAGAAATATGTGAAAAATGGCCATCGAAACTGCATTTTGCATACTTGAATTTAGATATTCCATATTAAATAAGAATAAGAATAGATATAACAGATCACCCTACCATAAACCTCAAAGCAATGAAATTCCTTTGCTCTACAAGAACGGAAGAGTGAGTGCGGACAAACACCCTTTGATCCACAACTTTTTTTGTGATATCCGTAACACCTTATTGACATTTTTTAATTCACGGTTCAATACTTAAGACATGGTCATCGTAATCATACATCGCTCTTTATGTACTTAACCACATCTTTATTTTCATGTTTTTTAGTTGTCTACATCTTTATATTCGAGTTTAATCGTCTTAAGTTAATACATTTCTTTTTACGTATTATCACGTTAATGTCACCGTAACAACACGTAAAGAACGAATTTTATCCTTTTAGTTTTACTGAGTGGAAACAATAATTAGATGGATACATCACTACAACAATCTGATTCCTCACGCTTTAACACGCACCGCAACGCGTAAGGTCGTGATACTAGCCTTTGATCGATTATCAAAATTGCCATTGCAATCTTTCGTGATGAATTTCAGCATGACATTTTTTTTATCTTCAACAAAATGCCTAAAAACACCTAAAATTGCCATTGCAATCTTTCGTGATGATTTCAGCATGACAGTTTTTTTATCTCCATCAAAATGCCTAAAAACACCTAAAAACGTGTCTAGATAACAATCTCCAACCAAAAAGGCTAAACACCTACAAACGTGTCTACTTAGTTGTCGAAACATTTCTACTAATTCTTCAAAAGCAATTTTTTTCAGCCCTACAAACGCTCGATCTTAGATATTCTTATATTTTTACCTCATCAACACTTTTTACATTTATATTTTAAACTATTTTTTTAACTTTGTATTTTAAATAATAAAATATAAAAAATATTATAATAATGTTTAAGTTTTGTAAAATTTAAAATCTTAGATTCACAAATTAAACATTAGTATGTATACACACACTAAATGGTTATTAACACAACAATTGATTATTAAATAAAGGAAAATTTCTCTAAAGTTTTTTTGCTCGACTTTTTCCTCAAAATGTCTTCTTCAAAGCTTATTTTTCAAAATGTCCTCTCAAGACATGTGTCGGCATCTCTACAAATAGGCACGGACGCATGTACAGCAGATTCAGTCACAATAGACGTGTGTCTAAGCAAGAGAGCGATTGTTTCCTCAGAGAAACGTCTGCTTAAGCACACGTGTTCATTTTTTACTGGTTCTTCTATACATACGTCCACCTGAAGCCGTGTCTAATAGGAACATTTTGAGCAATGATTTTTGGAGGGAACATTTTAAGAGAAGAGAAGAAAATGAATATTTTGGGAATTCGTCCTTAAATAAATCCTTAAAGCACAAGATACAACTACTTAAAGCTACTATTATGTTAATACTAAAATTAATATTTAACATATTTCTTTTTTCTTTATACTATTAAAATATTATTTATTATAAATTATAATAAATAATATTATGACATACTATATTTTATCTATGTTTCAATACAAATTTTATTTGACGACAACCTGTTCAATTATAATATATTTTTATTTTTTCACAATGTAATTATTTTTTAAATTCAAGATGTACCGTTGCAACACCTTTTCGCTATAAATTTTATTCAAAATCAACCGTCACAACACAACCAAAACTACAAGTTAAGTATAATATATATATATATATATATATATATATATATATATATATATATATATATATATATATATATATAGGAAAGAGATCCCTTGAAAACCATGTTATAAATGAAAACCATAAAAACCAGAGATTACATATATGAAGTACGTATTACAAAATGTATATAACATCCCACATTGGTTGGGAAGGAAAACGAAGGCTTCTTTATAAGGGGCTTGAAACCTTCCCCACTGTGAAGCGTTTTGCCTGGGTGATGGTGGTACGTCCCGGTCCAGGTGAAAACAAAACCGTGAGGCGATGGTGGTTCGTCCCGGCCAAAGCGATAATATCATGGTGCGGTACGCTGGGCTGTTACGATGGTATCAGAGCCAGGGCCGGCCGGTGTGCCAGCGAGGACGCTGGGCTCCCTAAGGGGTGGATTGTAACATCCCACATTGGTTAGAAGGAAAACGAAGGCTTCTTTACAAGGGGCTTGAGACCTTTCCCACTATGACGCGTTTTGCCTGGGCGATGGTGGTACGTCCCTGTCTAGGTAAAACAAAATCGTGGCGATGGTGGTTCGTCCCGGCCAAAGCGGACAATATCATGGTGCGGTTACGCTGGGCTGTTACAATGTATAACTAAGAGTTACATATATGTAAGGGTTATGTATATGTATGTCACACCCCCGCTTAAAGCGGAAACACAAGGATGTAACGGACGGGATCGTCATACACATTGCTAGTTAGTAGAGATGCATTAAATGATGAAAAGTCAACTTGTCATGACGTCACCCGACACAAATGGAGACTTGTGCCGTGGTTAGTCAATTCCACGACAAACATAGCCAAAGAATCAAAAGAATTGTAAGTCCCACAACCCGGAGCAAGTTCACAAATCATGAATAACAAAGAAAAAAACCCAACGTAATTGTCAAACACATCCAATAAGTTTAAAAATGCAAATCGTAAGGTCGTCGCTAAGGCAGCATCCCTAGCTATCCTCAATGATTGTTACCTGAAAAGATATGCTCAAAAAGGTCAACGTATTGTTGGTGAGTTCGCAGGTTTAAGTAGTAAACATATTGATGCTGTGTAATAGTTTTGTAGGACATAATGTATACAGATCTTGTCGAAACATATTCACCCTAGGGCCCATCCCTGGCCACTTTCAGTCCCAACTAGTATACCAACAAACAAGGGTGGGGTGTCAGCCCATAGTACTATCAATACCAGTCCGTCGGTTCCAACACCAGAATTAAAAAAGGTTGTGAATAAAGAACCACACAGCAAACTCATGCATGTACCAGATATACACTTACAAAACAGTAAACACAACAGTCCCAAAGAATAATTAAGTTCACAGCATAAAAGGGTAAGCATACTTTTCCCCCAAGTTTGTAAACAATTGAAATGAAAACTGGACCGCGAAACTCACCTTGTAATGATACGATATAAAGTGAACAAAGTCTTCAAAGAATAAGAGCAACGCACTATCAAACACCTATTATTATTGTAACTAAGTCTTAAAATGCGTTCAACGAGAATAGATGCATTCGGTCGGTTTCGGGTCGGTTCGGGTTGGACGCGTGACACACACAAAATATATATATATATATATATATATATATATATATATATATATATATGACACACCATATAATAATAATACTAATAATAATGATAGTAATATTAATAAAGATATTATTTTTACCACTAATAAAATAAAATGATAATGATATTACTAATAATGATAATAATAATAATCCTAATAATATTAATATTAATAATAAAGATACTATTGTTATTATAAAAAAATACTTATAATAATAATAATAATAATAATAATAATAATAATAATAATAATAATAATAATAATAATGATAATAATAATAATAATATCAATAATACAAACCACACGCACCACTATTTACGCACACATCCACGGGTTTAAACACACACACGATACACTCATGACACACGCACACCTACGGGTTCAAACACACACACTTCAAACGCCCAACACCCACTTCATCCACACTGCACATCATGTTTATACACATATACACACTCATAATATTAATCACACACTCATGGTTTATACATATATATACATCTGTACGCACACACGTTATCAAGAATATATATACATTCAACACACACATAATTAACTATTTAAACAAACACGTATGTATATACATTTAAGCAGATGAATACACACGCAACATGCACCGACACGAACGCAAAACAACATCCATGCACCCAAGGGGCTGTCATGCAACTACACACATCTACACACACATACGCACGCACAGCACACACAAACCGCATATATATACCCCTGCATCGGCACACACACACGTACATATATATACATACGCAACACACACATACATATATACATACGCAACACATACAGAGCGAACGAATACCACGAAACCCGATTCAACCGAACCAATCACGACAATAAACGAAACGAAACGAAACGAAGTTCACGACGATCGGTTACCTGGAAACGAGTAAACGGCGAGGCGACGGCGACAAACGACGGCTAACGACGGCAAAACGAGGCTGATTCGGTGGTGCGACGACGGTAGGTAACGCGGCGGCAGAAGGGTTTCGAATGGGGGGCTCGGCCGAAGTCTCCATGCATTTGTATATATATAATTTGGTTATTTAAAGTTTCGCCCCTCGACTATTTAGGAATTAATTCCTTTTAGTTTGAAAATTATTTATTTTGAACCCTGAACTTTTTATTTTATTTTTTTTATTTAATCCAAACTTTATAACCGTAACTCTTAACGAATCAATTTAAAGAAAATATGTACACGTTATGACGTGACGCGGAATAATATTAGTGCGGTCAAGGTTTGCGGCGTCGCGAGCGTGATTCGATAGGTTTTCAGGCGAATGATGTCGTATGAAGTAATAATAATAATAATAATACTTATCCAACTTATCATATTATAACGTTTAGATTGACACGCAAGACAAAAGAAAAATGATAATTTGGGATAGGAAACGAGTTAATTATGCAGAATAAATAATACGCAATAAGAGTTAACGAGCTTAACGTTAATTGACGGACCTGTTAGTGACGGATGTCACAATGTAAGTATGTGTTACCAACTGTACAACTAAGAGTTACGTACATCTAACTCATACAAGTTACGTATACGTAAGTAGCTTCGTCATTATCGTCGTTCCTTGGAGTTTAAATTAAAAAATAAATAATGACATCAAAGAATGAGGTTAAAGTTTACTCAAATATACTTTAAACAATTAAAAAGTTAAATCAATTATAAATTATGTTATTAGATAGTAGTGGTTTTCACGGTTTTCAATTATAAACATGGTTTTTATTTGATCCCTCTCCTATATATATATATATATATATATATATATCTATATATATATATATATATATATATATATATAATATATATATATATATATATAATATTATGTGAGGGATTCAATGAAAACTAAATTATAAATGAAAACTAAAAAATCACTTTATAGCCCTTGATTTATTTGATCAATGGTTAGGATTGATTAGTAGTATTATTGTAATTAGATCAAAAATTAAAGAGTTATTATTAGTAATTAAGGGTAGAATAGGAAAACAATGTTTTTTTTTTAAATTTTGGAAATAAACAACTATCAAAATAAATTCCGAATATTACTCTTTTCTCTCTCTCTTATATTTTATTCTTTCAACACAAACTTATTTATAAACATTACATAAATTTTTTTTTTTTTTATAATAAATTGAGTAACAGTTAGTAACATATGTAACATTATGTTACGTATATGTGTCGTTGTTGTATGTATACGATACTAGGTTACGTATACGTAACTTAATCACACTTAAGTGCACCAATCGAATCTCAAATCTTATGAGCATTTAAATCACGTTAATAGATCTTGCTACATATATTGTTTACGTATATGTAACGATCACAAAATATTCCAACTGAATGAGAATTTAATTGAAAATAAGTATAAGTACGTATATGTAAGCATAGGTTTGCATGTTTGTGAATGCGCTCTTTATGTATACGTAAACACAAATTGAAAAAAGAACTAAGAATGAAAAGACATGCTAGAAGAATCATCAACTCATATCAACTCATATATAATAAGATATTGTAAATCATTTGCTTACGTATATGTATGAGTTACATACAATTCATGATTATTTACATATATATAGCTCCTAGATGGTTACATATACCTAGCTCTAGTATGTTTTTCATGTTCTTGTTCAGTCTCTCTGTCTTCGGTCTCATCATCTAAAATGTAACACAATTTGTAAACCTCTATTTAAATATATGTAACCCACATATTTACAAATATGCACCATAGATGCTTACATATATGTAACTTATTCGAATTTACAATTGTCTTCTTTCATCTCGTCTTCTTACGTATGTTTTGGGCCTCTACAAATCAAGAAACAACCTTTAACTTGTATTTATGTAACCCAACTTACATATCAGGTCTTCATCATCTTTCAAGATACATATATGTAACCTAACTTACAAAACACGTCTTCATCTTCCTTCTCCTGGTTTGCATTTGCAAGTTTGGTTCTTATTTTAGATGTTTGATTCCTTCAGTGATTTGCATGTTTAATCAAACCACTGATGGTGTCACTAGAGTTGTTCGAAGGCGGCCGATGGAGATCAATGTACACAACCACTAACAACAAAAACGGGTTGTGCCGATGGGGTTTCTGTAGACGACAATGAGGGACCTCAGATGATGGCACACGGAGATGGCAAAATGTGGTGGTATGTGATGGCCTAATCAAAATCACGGTTGAATTCTTGAGAGAGAAAGTTGGAATTCAAATGATTTAAATAATGAGATAATAATGGAATTCAAAATGAAGATAGTTGCCAAATTAAAAGGGTTTCAAAATTACCCTATTAACCTTTTAAATAAAAAATAAAAAGTGTAAAAGAAAAATTTGTGATTGATTGAGAATGGTTTTTATGGTTTTATAATATAAAGACGGTTTTTATTTGATCCCTCCTCTCTCTCTCTCTCTCTCTCTCTCTCTCTCTATATATATATATATATATATATATATATATATAGGGGAATGTGAATACGGGGTTGTCACGCTTGTAACCTTACACCAAAACCTCCTAAAACGACGTAGTTTTGTTAAAATCATTTAAAATATAATTATATTTTGTTTACTAATCCTGAGTTTTTGTTGAAACACTCTCTCTCACTCTTGCTCTTCTGCCCAAACTCCAGCTTCGACCTACCGCTACCGCCATCTTCCCCGTCCATCACCCGGTCCTGCTCCCTGATTTAACGTTCATATCTTCTAGCAGCCCAACCCTTTGTGCAGAAGAATGGGCAACTAAGAGTATAGTTAGTTACTTCTTCACAAGCACATTAGCAAAAACAAATAGGTTGTCGGTGCTTTCTATTATATGCTACGTAATTATATTTCAAAAATGCAAACCATCACATATAATTGCAAACGTGATACATGTTATAGCAAATTCGTATATGCAGGGAACAATTGATTCCGAACTAGGTTTAGAGAATCGAAGCAAACTCAAATTCCTTAACAATTCTACTCGATTTTGATGAAAGAATGCAAAATTACGATGTACTTGATTTAGATAAATGGTTGAGGAAGAATACCTGCCTTGATAATTCTTTTGTAGAAGAAGTAACTAGGTTGCAGATCTTGGAAAAGACAGTATAGTGGTGGCTAGAAGGGTTCAACAAAACTCACGAATTAATTGAGGATATATATATATATATATATATATATATATATATATATATATATATATATATATATATATATAAACAAAATATAATTATATTTTAAATGATTTTAACAAAACTACGTCGTTTTAGGAGGTTTCGCGCGTAAGGTTACACACGTGACAACCCCGTATTCACATTCCCCTATATATATATATACACCTTTTTAGATCTCTATACTAATAAATAAAATAAATCCGGACACTTATCATCATTCTAGGTCATCTATTGATTGTTTTTTCCGCCTCTCTCTCATCTTAATTATAAATCATATAATAGCTATTTATTAATTAAAACCATCCATAATTAAAATTTTAAATATGTTAACTTCAAATTTTCAAATATATGTAATACATGGGTTTATTCAATCTGTATAATACACAATATTTAAGACATAATTTTTTATATTATTAACCATATAACAATAAATTTATTTAACCCGTGTATTACACGGTATTGTAACCTAATTTTAAATATATAACATTGTGATATGCTTAATTTTACATACATCTTGATAAAAAAATTATTTAAAACCGAACCACTAATTAATTGAATGCTACTTGCATAAACTATGAAATAAAAAGGATGTGTTTTAATTATGTTACAAAACATATAGATTCTTAAGTGCCCAATAAGATACTATTAATAAACAAGTGGCATTAAAATAAAAAGGTTGAATACATTTCTCTCCATGAATCTTATATTCCTAATTTCCTATCCCAACAAACGTCTTCTAGAGAAATTAACAACTCTAGAAAAAGAATACACGATCGAAAACTTTCAAGTTCAACGCATTCATACAACAACATATAGATTCATCACGTTTTATGGTATTGCTTTGACCAACTTTATAAGATGCTGAACGGTTGATTGTACAGGGTGTTTGGTATTGCCTATTAACTTTGTTTTATCTTTTTTGCTTTTTGAAATAAGAAAATTTGAAACTGCCATTTTACTCGTTCCAACTACTCTTAAACCCGCCAGAGTGTTTATTGCAAAACACAATAAATTGATTAGCAGTTTTAATAACCCATGTGAAACGCCCTGTTGAGATCCACAAGATCATCAAAATTTTCCATCTTTCTTCAAGAACTCGATTCACCAGCCTGTTAAAAGCATCACAACCCGACCCATTCGCACAAAACAAGATTCCATAATTAAATATACCAGGTTTCACATGTCGAGCTGCCATGTACAACTTTCAAGTGCTTAATATCTTACTTTCATCTTGCTCCTGCAAATTGCAATAAAATATATTTGAGATCTGCATGTTTAATTAATTACCAACCTGTGACAATCTATTTGAGACTTATATTATATGTATAACTAATTAGAATGATAAATTTCAATTATGTCTCCAAAGGAAAATTGAGTTTAATATAAGCTACCACATCAACAAAAGAAGTTGACGCATATGTGCGTAATCCAAGTATAAGAAAGATCAAAATTTAAGAATTCTACAAGCTCCCATATCAAAAAATCTAGACAAGAATATATTTGACCAAATATACAACTACTAAGGTGCAAACCGCATGAAACAAACTTTAAAATTTTGAATATTGATAGAACTAGGAAATTTGTGATTACTTCACGAGAAAAAGGAACAACTGGTTGTCCCGATTTGAGATGAGCAATTCTCCAAAGCATAGTGACAAGGTAATAATCAAAGACAATGAACAAAAACTCCTGCATCAGATCTAAATAACAAGAAAAATAACTGCTTGAAACCACCCCACTCAGCCACCAACTTAACTGTTGGAACTGAAGCAGCTCCACTGACCCAATTGAGCTACCTAGATCCTTCTTTTTGTTCTTCCAAGAATAGACATTCAATGGTATTTTATCAAACATATATTTCTTTGATTTGATTGAATAATTTTTTCACAGCAACGTGTTTTGAATATAGTGAATTTGGCATTAGATTTACATGAAATTAGGTTAGTTGATTTTTGTTTCTGTTTGTGGTTGATTTATTTTTTATGATATCAAAATACCTCAAATATAGTGACTTCGCTCTTTTTTTTTATTCCAAGCAGACTGTTTTTAGATCATGCTTTGAAATGATCTCTGTTATAAACAGTTAGGCTAAGGCTCAAGTTAAATATCACTATAAATTTGCTTCAAAAGTATAAAAGGATCATGATACCATACCTTCAAATGATATATTTCCAAATCACACAACATGAAAGCCCATAATCACCTGAAGATCAAACACACATTGGTGTGTGTGATGTTAACTAGAACACCTCCTTTTGTGCATAAATTACCAATAATCTCCACAATTACAGCCACCATCTAAAAACCTATGGTATCGGTTAACATCCCTCACTATAATCTCCCTCTCCACAACTCTGCTGATATATTTGAAGGCCTCATGACAATCCCTACAAATCCTTAAATTCTTCACAATCCTCAAAGCCTTACTTCGTGGTGCCACATCAGCAACCAACCCAAACGCTAGCGCCAGTTTCTCACTGTGATACCAAAGCGCTTCTATCTTCTCCCCTTTCCCTACGTCATGTAGCATTTGATCCCAAACAGGAACATACCCTAATCTGCTTATTTTCTCCATTAAATCGGCTAACTTTGAGTAGATTTTTTCGGTTTGTTCATGTCGGCGGTCTCCTGCTAAAAAGACATGAACTTGCCCGCAAACTTCTATCCAACTCAACCCACCTTCCTTTTTAACCCTTCTATCCCTCATCAATTTTCTAACTTCTTGCACTTCACTCAACCTTCCAGCAACAGAAAAGGCATTTGCAGCAATCACATAGGCCGAATCATCTTGCGGGTCAAGTTCTTGTAATCTTTGACTCATTTCTTTGACCATTTCAACATTACCATGATGTGCACTTACTGATAGCAAAGATCTCCACATTGCAGCATCAGTTTTATGATTTGGCATTGTTAAGGCAATGCTTTTTGCCTCTTCTAACCTCCCAGCTCTACCCATTGCACCCACCAAACATGTGTAATGCTCAATCCATGGTTCTAATTTGTACCCAAGTTTCATCTTTTTAAACCATTGTTCGGTCTCATCAGCTAAACCCTTGTTGCAAAAAGCTGTCATGACTGATAAAAAACTATACTCATCAGGTGCAAGACCTTGGAACTCCATCATTGAAAATAGTTCCAAAACTGAATCTTTATCCCCTTGTTGTGCATAGCCAGACATCATTGCATTCCACCCTATAAGATTCATAATCGATACAAGTTCATCAAACACCAAACGCGCCTCTTTAACCATCCCACATTTCCCGTACCCATCGACCAGCGCTGTCCCCACTATCACATTCAAATCAAGCCCATTAATAACTGAATGGGCATGAACCATCCTACATTGTTCCAAAGCAGCTAATTCAGCAGACGCACGCAGTGCAGCAGACACGCTGTAGTCTGTAGACCCAAAACCACAAGCTCTCATCTCAGAAAAGTAAGATAAAGCGTCAACAGGCTTAGAGTTTTGGGAAAGCCCAACAATAACAGAAGAGAACAAACCGCGTCTCTTCGAGGCATTTCATCAAACACCTTTTGGGCATTGTTTGGAAGCTGAGATTTGGAATAAAATGGATGAGAGCAGAGGCTGAAAAGGGTTCTGACACAAGGGATAGTTTGATAGAGAGAGCATGAAGCTGGAGACCAAAGGATAATGAAGATAGAGAGGCACATGTTTTGAGGAGAATAGCTAAAGTGCGCTGGTTGGGGAGGGTGGGGTGACGGAGCATGGAGACGAAATGGCTAAAGGCAGCATGAGTGTTTGAGTGACCAGAGATGAGGGACGTCCACGAGACGACATTGGGTGATGGGATTTGTTGGAAGAGACGAACAGCATCGGCAATGAGGTTAGATTTGAAGTAGAGGTTTATGAGATTGTTGAGCTGGAAGCGGTACTCGGAGATGCCGGCTGTGATGGACTTGATGACTCGAGCATGTATCCGACGGGGATCCGGTTCCATTTTTCCGTTCTGCGGAAGGTTGAGAACTTTAGGAGACATTTTGGTTTACAGAATCAACAAAATGAAATAAGAACCCTTAAAAATATATGAATTCAAACACATTTTGTTTATTACACTTTGTGCAACTTATACCACAAAAAGTTCAAAGAATATACTTGCTTACTTTGTATACAAAATAGTTAAGGTGCATTTACTGTGTAAAGAAAGACGGATCCTATGTATATTTGACTGCAACAATGACACATAACCGAATAAATTATGTGACAAAACTAATTAACAAAATCTCAATAAAAGAATGACATTTATGTAAATCAAGAAACTGAATCAGCAAGGGCGGCCCGACGTCTTCAGGGGCCTAAAGCAAATCCAACGTGTGGTGGTTTCGGATTTGAAATAAACTTGTAATCAAGCATTACTAAAAGTGCAGTCTAGAACTATTCTAAATTGGGTGCAAATTAAGAAGGTAAGATGTAGTTAAGGTCTGAAAAGAACTAAGTTAAACTGATGATTCATGATTCTTGTAGACAGACGGACAGGGTGATGAAATGTAGAAGCAATTAACAAGGTTTCATGAGAAATGTAGTCTGATGATTCATGATTCGTGTGCATCTTATGATTTTGGGCTAGAAACATCAGGTGGTGCTCTCAAACATGGGGCTTGAACACAAATGAGATACTAAAATCACTCAAACACCAAAACCTAGGGTTAACAAAGAAAGAAAGAAACAAAATTAGAAAAGTAACCTTAGAAACTTGAAAGGTTGATGAATGTAGGGTGGTAACGCGTATTCCCGTAGCCGCAGCCGGAGTTACGGTCGGCCGCCGAGTCGCCGGAGTTGGGGATGGCGATGGTTTCCGATGGGAGATGGGTTTTGGGCCAAGGTTATAATGTAGTAAAGTTAAGGCAAAAAGAGTAATTTTACAAATTAAAAAGAGTGAAAAATTAAAGCATTAATAAATATCAGGCTTTTAATTGGCTCTTGAATAATCTCAACCTCTTGTTATATGTTACTTGCTTAGGTTGATAGTTCATTTATTGATAAGTATTAAAAGTTAACTTAAACATTCTTGTAGTTTAGAGCAATTAAAAGCCTGATATTTGGGTCAACCTCCAAAATATCATTATATTCTTAAGCTTTAAAAAAAATTCTTCGTAACATGACAATCACACCAGACCTACCCCGTGAGTGTTTAGGACCAAGCAACTCAGTGGTTTTTTTTTCATATTTAACGTATACTATCGTTTTTTATTAACCATATAGCTTTTTGAATGATAACGTTATAGATAATTAGGAGAGTTTCATATATTACTTTATAACTAGTGTTAAGGATAGATCTCTTGTATAGGTTTAGATGATATATATCACTCTTGTAATCATAATTGTAATTATTATTCTTAATGATATAAAATGAATATATTTGATTATAATTGTGTTTATGAACTAAATGATATTTATTTTGCACTTCATTTAATATATTCATCTATGATATAATATATTTCAGAATGTATGTGTGAATGTGCAGGAAACATTAAACTGTGTCAGTTTGGAAAATTGACTAAGTGTTGGAACAACTACGGATGAATAAAGTGTTCTTCCGTAGATGTTCTCAGGAACATAACTGAAGAATGTACATCCGTGGATCTCATACGGTAGAACAACTTCAGCTGAACAAGAAAAGAAGTGAAGCTGCTGGAGGGAAGGCAGCGGAAGACAAGAACTCCTGCGGAAGCACAAAAGCAAGTACAGTACAACAGTTGCTGCGGAAGACAGACTACCTGCGGAAGAGTAAATTCCTGCGGAAGACCAATTAACTCAGAAGTCAACATCAAGTTAACAAGTCAACGTGGCAGAACATCAACAACATTAATGAGGATTGAAGACGTTTTATTCAAGCGGATATTCCACGTCACATCAACAAATTTTATCATCAGTAGAATCATTGTAAATCACGAATTCCTAAGCCGATAAACATGGCGAAGATTCGGATAATGATAATTAGCTTAATTATAGCAACAAAATATACTAGCAATATAACAGCATTAGATCTCTATAAATAAATACGAGATCATCAACAGATGTAACAAAAAAAATCAAAAAAATCCTATAACAATAATTGAGAATCATTAGAATCATTAGTGATCATTATCTGAATCATTGTATTCAATATCAGCAACCTCAATAGCAACAAGAAAGCATTCAATCAACGCTCTTGAGTTCTCTCGGGTTGATTATTCTTATTTTATTTGTTTGATTGATTGATTTTATTATTATTAATAGATTAAACACCAAGTATTGATAATTCGCGATCAATACTTGTTCAAATCAATTCTGATAATTCCTGAACGATCCTAGGTTTCACAGGTGGTATCAGAGCTTGGTGCTCATTGATTTATATCAATTGATCTATCAGCTTTGATTAAGTTTAATCGAATTCTGTTTAAAAAAAACAAAACCTCTATTTTTTTTAAATTAACTATCATGAGTAACTCAGTTGTTGGTGCTTATCAACTTCCTAAACTGGAAAACAAATCTGATTTTAAAACCTGGAAAATCCGGTTCAGGAATCATGTTAATTATACAGATTCTGACTTATGGGCTTCGATTACCGAAGGACCTTATATTCCACCTGCCTTAGGAGCGGATTATAAGGATAATAATCAGCCCATTAGTTTAAAGAATCTATCACCTGATGATGCCAAGAGAGTCAAGATTGACATCAAAGCCTATAGTATGCTTACTATGGCTTTGCCTGAAGAGCTGCTGATCAGGTGCGAATCATACAAGACTGCTAACTCATTATGGAAAATCCTCCACACTCTGTGTGAAGGTAGTGATGAGATTAGGAGTATCAAAAAGAACACTCTCCGGGCTCAATATGAAACCTTTCATCATATTTCTGGTGAGTCTGTTCCTCAACAACTACACAGATTCATGCAGCTTGTCACTGAGATGAATATCCTGGAACTTGAGTATAGCAATGAAGAACTCAACAAAAAGATGTTGCACTCATTGCCAGAGAGCTGGACACAAACTGTGTCCATGTTTAAGAACACTATTGATCTAAAGACAATAGGCTTAGACACCTTAGTGGCAAAGGTAGAAGCACTGGAGCTGGACGAAAAGACAAGGAACAAGAGTGTGAAAGCACCAATCGCTCCATATCAATTCAAGGAACTGAAGAACTCGGGAAGTGCTTTTATCACCAATGAAGCTGAAGGCTCATCCTGTGAAGAAAGTGATCAGGAAGAGGAGACTAGCTTTTATGCTGCAAAGTCTTCTAGCTCAAGTTCCCAAGGTAATCAGCACAGAAAATCCAAATCAAAGGCTGATGAATCAAAGAACAAGAAAAACAACAAGCAGACATAACCAATTACTGTGGTTCTGGAGTCTGAAGAACAGAAGGCAGCCTTTGCAGCCTTCAGTTCTAGTTTTCAAGCTTACTTAGGAAGCGCCCTGAAACCGGCTCACTTTTGCCAACAAGACTTAGAAGAACTTCATCCTGATAAAGTGGAGGAGATGGACTTGCAATGGCAAATGGCTATGATTGCCTACAGAGCCAAAATGTATATGAAGAGAAATAAAGGGCTGTCAGCAGGAGGAAGATCAACCAAGATTGGTGTGGACAAGTCCAAAGTTAGATGCTTTAAATGCAATCTATACGGACACTTCTCCAGGGAATGCAACAACCAACAGCAGGCAACCGACCAAAGACAACCTGCTCAGAGGAGTTTCTCACAACCCCAATTAACCAATACATCCCCACCAATAACTAACAATAACACAAGTAAATCCAATGCTAAAGAAACTGGTTTAATCATTTTGTAGGATGGTACTTGTGACTGGAGCATCTATGAGAAAGAAGTTCTTGCTAAAAATCAAGCACTAATGGCCAACATGGAAAACAAAGTTCCTCCAATGGCTACTGAGGTAAGAGAAAGGTTATGTTCTCCTACTTGCATAGATGAGGTAGAAAGATATAGATCACATGCTAACAGTTAGCAGATAAAGTAAAAGAAACACTGCTTTTAAATGAATCACATGTAAGAGAACATAAACTTTATCAAGTCAAAATAAGTTCTTTACAAATAGACTTAGATAAACTTGTTTCTGAAAATTACAACTTAAAGGCACAAGTTGAGCATTTAACTGCATCATTAACAAAATCTATGTCAGATCATGCATCTACTGAGGTGAAACTGCAGAAATTCCAACTGTCAGCACATCAGTATGAAAAATTGCTAAATTCTCAGATTGAGAATAAGCACAAAACAGGGTTGGGATTTCATGCAGTTCCACCACCAGTAAATGATAACTATACTTCTCTACCAGAATCTATGACAAACAGTCTTCCAAATCATTTTGTGTCTAGTACCTTGTCTGAGTCTGAAGATAAAACTGATGACAATCTAACTAATGACACTGAAACTGATTCATCAGAATTAGAACATTCAAATCAAAGCACATCAGAATTTGATCATGACAATTGTGATGATCTAGATGATAATAGTGAATCTGACCATGCTGGTGTGGTTAAGGGAAAAATTCATGTGAAAGAACACACAATTCCAAAAGTGTTAAATGAACCTTAACTACCCTATCCACCAAAACAAAGAAACCTACTGAAAACAATTCACAAAAGAATTGAATAATTAAGTGAAGGTTTACAAGCAACCAATAAACAAACAAAAGAAAAACCAGCAAAAAGAACCTCTAAAGAAAAGGCTGTGACTTCAATGGATCATCTACGGAGGAGGTCTGTCAAATCCACAAAAGCCATGAAGAACAATCAAAAAGGTGCTCAACCAAAATCTAGCAAACACAAAGCACAGAATAAGCACCTGAAGCCTGATCAAGAACCCTTTGACATAATGTCAGGCAGAGGTAAGGATTCTTCAGCAGCAAAAATGGAGAAAGAGCATAAGCTACACAAAGCTACCATCAAGAAAAAGGCGAACTTGCAGAAAAAGGCTAAGGGTAAAGCTGTCTCCGAGAGTGACTCTGAAGACACGTACTATAAATGGTGTGATATGCATAACCACAGTATAGAGGACTGCTATTTTACCAACTATTGCTCAATATGCAGTATGAATAACCATATGACCTGAGTGTTACAATAAGTAGTGAATTTCATATGACCACTGAGTGTGCTATTTGCAACAAAAATAATCACTCTACACAGGCTACTTACATGAAAATAATATGCTACACAGGATAATCACTCTACACTCTTCAACAAGAAGAATAAAACAAATATCCTGAAGAAGAAGAAAGCTAAATCCTCTGACTCAGATTCTCAATCTTTAGAAGAAGTCAACAGTCCTGCTAAACATCAAAAACAACAAAGTAAACAAAAAGGTTCCAACAAAAAGGAACAGACAAACAAAAGGACAGAAAAACAGAAAGTGCAAAGAAGGACTCCACACAAGAAGGTGTAACTTGAAGGAGATGATGACTTCTTTGATCACTTTGACAAAGGCAAACATGTGCCACAGTCAAAATCAAGGGATGTAGAAACATTCTCTACTTCATCTACATCAAAGAAGGATTCTGCAAAGAACAAAATCACTGATGAAGTTAGCACAAACAAAGATGAAACAACCTCAACTTCATCCCCAACCACAAGCAAACACAAAACAAAACATAATGAACCATCAGACAACAAACTAACTTAGAAACTTCAAGACTCATACATGAGAAAGTTACTATTTTAGATAACAACGGCAAGCCCAAGACCATTAAGGCTTGGGCTCCTAAGTCTAACTGATCTCATTTTGTTTTGCAGGAACATCCAAGAAGGGCTGATAACAAGTGGTATGTTGACAGTGGCTGTTCCAGACACATGACAGGAAACTATACCCTTCTACAGGACTTCAAACACAAAAATGCTTCATATGTAGCATTTGGTGGGGATAAAAAGAGAGGTAAAATCACTGGGGAAGGGATAGTAACTAATGGAGTATTAAAATTTGAGAAAGTCAATTTTTGTGAAAATTTGCAATTTAACTTATTAAGTGTTTCTCAAATTTGTGATCAAAATTATACAACATTCATTGATAACTCTGACTGTTACATCCTTAAACCTGGTTTTTAAATTCCAGAACACTGGATCATTCTTAAAGCACCAAGAAAAGGTAATACATATGTGTTGGACATGAACAACACATCATTAACAAGCAAGGAGACTTGCCTGATATCTAAATCATCAGAAGATGAGTCACAATTATGGCATAGAAGGCTAGCTCATTCCAACATGAAAAACATAAATAAACTGGTGAAAAATGACCTAGTCATTGGTATTCCTAAGAAAGAATTTTATTGTTCCAACCACTGTTTATCATGTTATAAAGGGAAATAACATAAAGTTTCCCATAAAATAAAAACAATTAACACAAACACAACACCACTAAAGTTACTGCACATGGATCTTTTTGGTCCCACCAATGTGTTAAGCATTGGTAAAAGGCAGTACTGTTTGGTGATTGTTGATGATTTCACTAGATTTACTTGGGTATTTTTCTTAAAACATAAAAGTGAAACATCAGAAATTTTAATGGAGTTCATCACTAAGATAGAAAATTAACTTGATCTAAGAATCAAGATACTAAGAAGTGATAATGGAACTGAATTTGTTAATTATGTCTTAGACTCATTTTCCAGGGATAAAGGCATAGCTAGGCAATTTAGTGTTCCAAGAACTCCTCAACAGAATGGAGTTGCTGAAGAAGAAACAGAACTCTAATTGAAGCAGCAAGAATAATGCTAGCTGACTCACATCTGCCAATAACATTTTGGGCAGAAGCTGTGAACACAGCCTGCACTGTTCAAAACAGAACTTTGATTTTCAAAGAACATAACAAAACACCCTATGAACTTCTGTTTAAAAGAAAACCTTTTATAGGATATCTTAAAGCTTTTGGGTGTCATGTATCTGTATTAAACACAAAAGAACAATTAGGAAAATTTGCTGAAAAAGCCTATGATGGTTTCTTTGTTGGTTACTCATCAACATCTAAATCATATAGAGTCTACATTCCACATGATAACATAGTGGAAGAAACTTCTAATGTATCCTTTGATGAATCCTTATTCCCACAGTCTGTGAAAGGATCATCTTGGCTATTTGATATAGATGCATTAACTAACTCATTTAACTCTGGTTATCTTAATGTGACAGGTGCTACGGATACATGTTATCCCTATGTTCCTCCAAATATGGGTGTACCATTGACAGCTGATCCACCAAGAGTCATTACTCCAGAAAACCAAAGTGATAATGATCCTAGTACATCAGCACAAAAACACAAAGATGGTTCAGATGTTTTTACTCCATGCACATCAGCAGCAATACCCTCTACTTCTGTAGATGTCTCTACTTCCGTAGATATCCCTACTGCAGATGTTGAACGGAGACCCCCCAAAAATCAAACCATATCAGAAAATCATCCCACACCATTGTCACACACAGATATGCCTTGGACAGAGACCATAGCTGATCAAGTACCTGCTACGGAAGACATGTCCACTACCCCGGATGACATACATGTTCCTGCGGAAGCTCAGTCAGCTGCACCAGAAAATGGATGAACTATTTTGTTGACTCCCCATCACAACTACCCTCATCTCCAACAACCAACATCAAAAACCTAGATTCATCCATCCAAGTTAATGATGTACCAACAGTTAGAACACATAAGTATCACCCAATTGATAACATGATAGGTGACCTCAACAGCAGAACTACCAGAAGACAAAGGGGAGCTGCAAACACTTATCTATTCTCCTGTTTTCTATCTCAAGTAGTTCCACCCAACATCATAGAAGCCGTAAAAGATAACAGCTGGATTGAAGCAATGCAAGAAGAACTGCAGCAGTTCAGGAAACAGAAGGTGTGGAACCTAGTTGATCTCCTTGAAGGCCAATATCCTATTGTCACAAGGTGGTTATTCAAAAACAAGCTAGATGATAGGGGAATAATAATCAGAAACAAAGCAAGACTAATTGCTCAAGGCTACACACAAGAGGAAGGCATAGACTATGATGAAGTCTTTGCACCAGTTGCAAGAATTGAGGCAATTAGAGTGTTCTTGGCATATGCATCATATAAGAAGTTCACAGTTTATCAAATGGATGTAAAGTGTGCCTTCTTATATGGTAAGATTGATGAAGAGGTCTATGTATCTCAACCACCAGGCTTTGAAGATCCTGATTACCCTCATAGGGTGTACAAACTTGACAAAGCTTTATATGGACTTCATCAAGCACCAAGAAAATGGTATGAAACACTGTCCAAGTTTCTTCTAAAACATGGATACAAGAGAGGAACAATTGACCAGACACTCTTCCTCAAACATGAACACCAAGACCTCTTAGTTGTTCAAATATATGTTGATGACATCATATTTGGATCAACAAACAAGAGACTTTGTGAAGAGTTTGAAGCCTTAATGCAATCTGAGTTTCAGATGAGTTCAATGGGAGAATTAACTTTCTTCTTAGGATTACAAGTTTATGAGAAAACAGATGGCATCTTCATCAATCAAGAAAAGTATATCCTTCAAACATTAAAGAAATATAACCTTGCAGACTGTACATCATGCAAAACACTAGCATCTACTATAGATAAAATTGTACCAGATCCAACAGGGAAGTCTATTGATCAAAGATTATATAGATCTATGATAGGATCCTTAATGTACTTAACTGCTAGTAAACCTGACATAATGTTTGTTGTGTGTGTGTGTGCTAGGTATCAAGCAGATCCAAAAGAGTCTCATTTGAATGCAGTAAAGAGAATATTCAGATACCTCAAAAGGAAGCCATCACTTGGACTATGGTATCCTAAAGAAGGAGACTTCAAGCTTTACTCCTATTCAGACAGTGACTACGGAGGATGCAACAACAACAGAAAATCAACAACTGGAGGATGTCGATTCATAGGCCCAAGACTTGTGTCTTGGCAGTGCAAAAAGCAGACAAATGTTTCAGTATCCACAGCTGAGGCTGAATACATAGCTACTTCAGCAGGCTGCTCCCAGGTTCTATGGTTATAAAATCAATTACTTGATTATGGTTATAACTTTCTCCAGACACCAATATATATAGACAATTCAGCTGCTATGTTTATTACTGCTAATCCAGTCCAACGTAGTAAAACTAAGCATATAGAAATCAGATACCATTTTCAAAGAGACTGCTCAGAAAAGGGACTAATTAAGTTGATCAAAGTGGACACAACAAATTTGCTTGCTGATTTATTCACTAAGGCCTTTGACTCAGTAAGATTTAAGTACTTAATTGAATCATTAGGCATGATCAACTTAGAATAAGTTCAAAACATTAACAAACAGGTATATAGGCTCATTAACTGTGCTCATATGAGGATACAACATAAACTTATATGTAAGGCTTTTGATAACCTACGGATATGATAGTATGCTATAAACATGACATATATCCTGCCTGCCCCAATCAACTATCTACTGATCTAATGTGTTGAATATATGAATAGGTTCATCCTGAGTGGAAAATAAGCTATGTCATGCTCAACATAAAGCCAAGATGACTTGGTATGGATAAGTCCTTGTGAGGAGTTAATAAGTAAGTCGTATCAGAAAGTACACAACTCATCACTTATGCACACTTACTATGTTGTAACACCTTATAACCTCTATCTTTGCGCATCATGACCCTTTGTTTTGCGTAAGCAAAGACCTGGGTCAAAGGCCACCTCTTTTTTACGTAAGTAAAGACCTGGTGACCTGATGCTAATTAAAAGTTCCCAAAAAGAACTGCTCCCAAAAGAATCCTAAAGGATCAACTACATAGTACTCAAAGAGCATTCATAAAACGCATTAATAAGATTTCAAAGAAATCTTAAGATAGAGCTTATAATCTACGGAACATGGTATGTGTGATAAAGTAATGACTTGATCACAATCTAGGAGACAGACTTGCATACACCTTGCATGATGCATTCATCCTTGTTTATATTTAATTCTTACCAAAACATGATAACTAGCCAGACATGCCCAACATACACTCTAGGTTGAACTTCTGCGGATCACCATATTTGCAATTTGCACTAGATCTAGTAGGCTTTTCTCTCAACCAAACTAAGCAGGAATATGTCTGATTTATAGTATCATCCTTAGTTTCTCAACCAATTACCTGCCACAGAACACTATACTCATGTGATTTTTAGTTACACACTCACTGATCATGCGATCTTCGTATAAATTTTTGATAAACTCATCCGTAGATGATTAATCACAAATTTAGGGGGAGTAAGTATAACTGATCAATAATTAATTCCCTTAATCTGAGCAGTATAACTAATCAATTAATCAATTAATTCTCTTCAGAACCGAAGGTGTACTACGGAAGACATAAGCTATCTTTCGTAGATACAGTGAAATCTGTTCATCCGCAGATGTTTCTGCGGAAGACAGAATGGGTCCTCTTTCGTAGATAAAGTACGGAAGAAACAGAAACTTTGAGTTTCGTGGATATTTTCTTTGCTTAATTATATGATCAATAATTGCTATTAATGATTTATTAGGCATAGTTAATAACCGCGGAGGGGTAAAAACAAAATGTAAATGGGTCCCACATGGTAGACAGCCTGTCTGAAAAGGTATAAAAAGGTACTCCGACTATTGGGTTTTCTATTCACCCAAAATTACCCTTAACCTAGAAATTCTGAGCCAAAAACCCCTCAAAAACCCCTTTTTAGTTGCATAGAAGTCAATCATTCAAACTCAAACCTCACGGACATCATGGCAAACAGATTTGTAAGAGATCACAATGTCTGTGCGTTCTTAAACCCAGACGTGGATGATGAGTGCAGAGACATTATACGATACCTGAGGAAAACACGACTATTCTATGCACTAACGGCAGACCCACTCATCTATCTATCGCATATGACAGACTTTTGGAGCTCAGCAAGAGTAGAAGATGAAGGTAAAGGATCTGTTATCACTGCCACCATTAGAAATCTACCACTGTGGGTAGATGAAGGCACAATACGAAGTGCATTAGAGTTGGGAGATGAAGAAGAAGGACATCCTGATGTATTCGACCATGAATACATTCAGAGGGTACTTGGTCTGATGGGGTATGATGGAGATTACAGGAATGGGGAGATAAAGAAAGGGAGACTATGCAAGCCATATCGCTTCCTGTGCCACACTTATCTTAAGTGCATCTCCAACCGAAAGTCTGGGTTGGACAGATTTTCAAGGCACATCTCCTCTGGCATTATCGGGATATTCGAAGGGAGAAAGTACAACTATGCCAGATACATCATGAATTGCCTCTGTGATCATATAAGGGTGGAGAAAGAGAACAAGATGTTCATATTTCCAAGGTTCCTACAACTGATAATAAATGAACAATTGCCCGAGGTAGAAAAAGAAGGTGACATTTGTATGCAAACACACCTTGGAAGATCCCTCCTTAATAAACTGAAAGGGCAGTATGAGGGAGGAGGTGTGGATATGTTTGCCCATGTCCTGGATGAGTCTGAGGACATACCACAAGAACTCATATGGAGTGAAGATCCTCACCACCAGAACACGCCAGTTGAATCCCCTACACACACTCAACCACCATCACCACCTGTTCACTTGATATCTCCCTCAAGTGAACACACACAACCCATCTCTCCTGACCACTCACAAACCACTATCAATACTACTTCAACTGAAGTATTTGATGAGGAGGTGACTCAACCAACAACCACACATCTCAGCCAAACTGAACAAATCTCATCCCCAACACCTAATAAACCAATCTCTTCACCAACATCTTTAGAACCAACCACCTCTCCTACTCTTACTGAACCCATTGAAAGCCCTGCTGCTACTGAGATACTTAACATTGAAGAAGGTGATGAAGTTGAAGGAGGTACGACTAAAGAAGTTTGTCTGGAAGTTGAAGGACAGACTGATGAGATGGTAGAGCAGGAGGAGGGTGATTATGTTGAAATAACTGCTTACCAAGATGATGATCTGAAGGAGGAGGAGATCAATGTAAGCAAACGCTACTTGGTGGCTCAGTACAACAATCTTGTACTAAAGGGAAACAAGAATATGGAAAAGCTGAGAAGGCTGAGAAAGGTGCTGAATGAAAAAGATGAGACCATTAGTAGCCTGGAAAGAAGATTGACAAGATTAAGAGAAGATGCTAGGATGAACAATGAAGTAATTGATGCTCTTCATGAGCTTGTGGCTGAACAAGTAGAACTTCTGAAATAGAAAGATCATGAGATTGAGAAGTTGAAAAGGAAATTGAGTGAAGCTGAAAAGAACAAAAGTGATTCAGAGATGATCACTTACACCAGAAAGAGAAAATATCTTGAAAAAGCAACTGGTGTTGCTGGTGAATCGTCAAAAAGAGTCTCCCAAAACTAAGAAAGAAGAAACAGAAGTACGTCTGACTACTGCAGACATCCTTGATGAAAGACCACAGTCATCCATGTTCATGAAATTAATCAATCATGGATTTCCATTTGACTTGGTGGAAAAGATGAACATGGAGGAGATGATTCAAACTCTAAAAGAATTTGAAGCTGTGAGTATGATGATTCCTGTGTGTAACTTTGACACTTTCTCAAAGTTCAAGTCAATGGAGAGAATAAGGAAGGAGTTAGGTTATTGTGACACCTCCAGGCTTACAAAGTACAACATGGTTTGCTGGCTACAAAGTCACAACCATGACCAACATGAACTCAAAGGAAGAACCATTGGTGAATTAAGGGCGATGATGGAATATGTTATGAAGGTAGAGCTGGATACAGGAGTAAAGTTCAGATCTGGAGCCCCCAATCCTGCTTATCAACAACAATCATCATAAACCCCTGCTGAGCCTACTGTGGTTCAAGCAAAAGACATGCATGAAGGAAAAGAACAATTGATCAGAGAGCCAAGAGATATAATTCCCAACAAGATATGGCCTCTTGGAACAGATGTGAGGGAGATCACCCAAGAACGACTAAGTCTGATTCAACTTTTTGATCAGATGACAACTCCAAAATCAGCTGAAGACAATCAGATTATTACATGGAAGTATGATGGTGATTGGGATTGTGCAATGATCAAGAGGGCATCTAGCATGGTGTAATATTTTCAAAGACTAAAGAGCTTACTGTCACTGCCAGATGTAGACCTTCATACGTTACAACGGCTTCCCATCATTAATTATCCCATAAGTCCAAGGGGAAGAAACTTCTCTGGGATTGTGAACAGTCTGAAGAACAAGTTCAAAGGGGATATGATCAGGGAAGCTATGATGGATGATGCTGTGCACTTTAGAAGAAAGTCAAAGTCTCAGTCCAAGTCCAAACTTGTTGATGATGAATTCTTGAAAAGGATTGGAGCTGAAGATAGATTTGTTGCATCAATCAAAACAATAGATGGCAATCAGTTCACATGCCCCATTACTGACTGGGGGTATGTTGAAAGGAATAAAGAACTGGTGCTGCTAAGGAATGATCCTGCTAAGAAGTCAACGAGCATAAGACTTTTTGACCCTGTAGAACTGAAGTTGCTGCACCCAAGCTATACCTCTTATCTTCATGATAAACACTTTCCAAGGCTGCAAGATTCAACTGTTCAAAATGACTTGTGCTTCTATGTACACCTTATTCAAGTCATTGACAAATTGCATGCCAAGGCACACAAGAGGAGGAAGTTTGAAGCTGGGCAGCTGATTGGGTCAGAGATAAAGCCTATAACAGAATTAAGAATTTCAGAACAGGACGAATTAGAGGTGGTGTCAAATAATAGTGTTGTTGTAACACTCACCACTGAAGAGGATGTCCTGGGTATGAAATACAAAACACTGAAGAGGATGAACAAAAGACAGATAAAGTATCAGTATGAAGATCAAAAGACGACTGTAGATTACTTTAAGTCTAAGATTTTGGCTAGAGTACAAGAACTCAGAGTCTTAAACCCATGATTACTAGAGTCTAAACCTAAGGGGGAGTACTGTTAGGGATAGATCTCTTGTATAGGTTTAGATGATATATATCACTCTTGTAATCATAATTGTAATTATTGTTCTTAATGATATAAAATGAATATATTTGATTATAATTATGTTTATGAACTAAATAACATTTATTTTGCACTTCATTTAATATATTCATCTATGATATAATATATTTCAGCATGTATGTGTGAATGTGCAGGAAACATTAATCTGTGTCAATTTGGAAAATTGACTAAGTGTTGGAACAACTACGGATGAATAAAGTGTTCTTTCGTAGATGTTCTCAGGAACATAACTGAAGAATGTACATCTGTGGATCTCATACGAAAGAACAACTTCAGCTGAACAAGAAAAGAAGTGAAGCTGCTGGAGGGAAGGCTGCGGAAGACAAGAACTCCTGTGAAAGCACAAGAACAAGTATAGTACAACAGTTGCTGCGGAAGACAGACTACCTGCGGAAGAGTGAATTCCTGCGGAAGACCAATTAACTCAGAAGTCAACATCAAGTTAACAAGTCAATGTGGCAGAACATCAACAACATTAATGACGATTGAAGACGTTTTATTCAAGCGGATATTCCACGTCACATCAACAAATTTTATTATCAGTAGAATCATTGAAAATCACGAATTCCTAAGCCGATAAACATGGCGAAGATTCGGATAATGATGATTAGCTTAATTATAGCAACAAAATAGCTAGCAATATAACAGCATTAGATCTCTACAAATAGATACAAGATCATCAACAGATGTAACAAAAAAAGAAAAAAAAATCATATAACAATAATTGAGAATCATTAGAATCATTAGTGATCATTATCTGAATCATTGTATTCAAGATCAGCAACCTCAATAGCAACAAGAAAGCATTCAATCAACGTTCTTGAGTTCTCTCGGTTTGATTATTCTTATTTTATTTGTTTGATTGATTGATTTTATTATTATTAATATATTAAACACCAAGTATTGATAATTCCACGATCAATACTTGTTCAAATCAATTCTGATAATTCCTGAACGATCCTAGGATTCACAACTAGCTTAATTTACATATACTCAACTTGAAACTAAAATTTTCATATATAATTTTTTTTAAAAATATGACTTGACAATCCCAATATTTTCTCATTCATTTCACTTTAGTTTGATTTTAATCATTTCTATAAGATTCATGCTCTTCATATTCTACATGTAGCATAAAAAACTAGTAAAAATGTTCACAGAAATTTAATATAAAATATAGATAACATATAATAAAAGAAAACAATACTAGATGTTTTTAGGCTATTTGTCACGACCCATATAGCCTCATGGTTCTAAATAGTTTTCAATAGGCCCATAACAAAATCCATAGATATGTTATCCAACTTCCAAACCGAAATATCTAGTGATTGTAACATTCCACCGACTCTTTAATGTCCAATCTTCACTTGTTGACTAATCATCCCTATATTTCACATATTTCTTCATACAATACATCATAAATTCTGCATCAAATCTCTATACGTCTTGATGAACCAAGATAAATGAAAAAAAATAGTAAACTATGTGCTAGTAATGATTCATAAAGAATGGGATCATGCAGCACACATCCCATACCAAACCACTGATTGTTTTTTTTTTTCAATACTTTTTGTTTTTACCAAATAAAAATAGAGATTTACAAAATATTAATAAAAATTTTAATGTCACTTAATGTCAACTAGGATTGGACTCCCGTGCGTTGTTGCGGGGTCTTTTCGTAGCGTTATGAAAACCATATTGGCATAAAAGAGCAATAAATCATGAACATGTTTCCTGCGCGTTGCAGTAAAAAATGAATAATATATCAGTTCCTTCAGCCTCAAACCCTTGATAGTATGCTCATTTAATTGAAATCATTTTTCAAAAGAATGAAACAACCATTGTAAACAATTGAAAAATATATTGGATCTTAGCCTCTACTATTTTACTAATAACTATGACGCCTATGCTATTCTCTGAGCATAAAGTCCTTCCTATAGTCCCACAAATCAAGTCATGGGCTACGTCATGGTCGTCTGCAGTTTTGTAGGAAAGAAAAAGAAACATTAACTTGTTGTTTATAAGATATTTACCTATTGATTAGATTTCTAAAATACTTAAATCTGATAAGAAAGAGCTTATAGCACAATAACATTTAAAGATTCACCTTAAATGACTAAGTGTATGATCATGTTTTATAATCATAATAATCATAACATGTTAATTGTTTATAATTGAAATCAAGAATATAAGAAATGACTAATAAAGAAAATATTTAAAATGTTTTAGATGGTGTCCTTATAGCACTATCATCGCCCGGTAAATTGTTGCATCCAATATATTATTTAGGCCACAACCATTATAGACCCACAACCATTTACTTTTCTTCCTAAATCGCAGACCACAACCACCTCAAATTACCACCGTCGCCGCCACCCATTACCACCACCATCTCCACTTTTACTAACGTGTGATGATACCGCAAGCACTACAACCATCGCAACCATCACAACCATCGCAACCACCATCGCAGTCCATCTTCATCGACATCAAGCGATTCAGGGGTTGCTTGTTGTTATTAGCACCTACACATCCCAATTCGTTGTATCGTTGGGGGTCGCGATGGTAAGGAAGACAAGAAGACAAACAAGAGAGAGAGAGAGAGAGAGAGAGAGAGTGCGCGTGTGTGTGTGTACAAGAGGGAGAGAGAAGGAGAATTGTGCTACTATGGTGATGAGGGTTGGTGGTAGAACAATGGTGGTTGGTTTAAATTAGGGTTTTGAGGCTGAAGATGAAGTTATGTATCCCATTCTTGTGTCTTAGTGTAATTCTTATTAAAATATTGATTTTTAATCGTCAGGGATATGTTGGTCATTTTACAAGAATTTAAAGGAAAAGATAACGACCGTCCACGATGAAGACCTTTTGTGTTATGTTTTAACAAACTATTGGACCAACCTTGTAGTTTTTCAAACTTGAGAACCAAAAGTGAAAACAAGCCTAAGCACATCGAACATCATGTAATTAACTCTATAGTTAAATTAGCAAAACACCTGTAACCATCCTTACACCACTCCGGTCGTCTTCTCCGGCGAGTGTTTTATTCTGATGAACTTCACCAGCGACATGTTTCTTTATTTACCCATCGCGCCTCCGCCAATTTGCCACCACCACTGTCCTCTTCTTCCATGTTCTGTTCCGACGCCAACCACCAATTTGTTCTGACAAGATTTCGCCAACGACTTTCCTTGGCCAGCATCATGAACTGATTGAGATAACATTCATGTTTCGATCCATGTCACCGTACCATTTACCACCTTTAGACACTAATCGAGCATTCATATCAATCGATTGAGATAGAAATCGTGCTTCAATCGAAGTTAGAGTCGATGCAATCAGCACTTCGTGGAGAATTACAAGTGGAGGATAGCAATTGTGTTTCATGTCACACCCCGGGCCCAAGGAGGGTGGGACATCACAGACTAGCAATATACATGGCAGTGGAAACTAACCATCACAAGAGCACACAAGGAGATAAATCACATGGCATTACATTTAAAATAACATCACCGGGCCATAACAATCTAGCCCAATACAAATGTAGAAATCCATTACAGAATATTCAAATGTTCAATAGACATCAAATCTAATTGTCTAAAATATTTTAAAATCAAGTAATGCCATAGGTAGTCACGATACTAGGTCGCCCATAAAAATTGTCCAACAGATCAAGCTTCTATCAAAGATTACATAAAACATGCTCAAAAAGGTTTTGGGTCAACTATAAAGTTGGTGAGTTTAAGTGCTTAAAGTCTAAAAACGAAAGGACTCTTAAGAGTCCAAGAATTAGTTTAAAATCATAAGTATCATTTGTTATGGAGGTCATAATCAACCCTGTACTCAGTCCCGGCTAGCCTCTTCTAAACTTGTGTTAGTGCCGGTTAACCCGTAGGAAAACTGAGCCTCAAAAAGTGCACCATACCTACTGAGTGGTACACCTTAGTTTCTTATAATGCCTGTTACAAGACACAAATGACCCCGCATGATCTCAGTGTGGTACCCTTCCTATTATGTCATTGGGTTACGACGGAAGGCATTATGCGTGGGGGATTTCCCAAGTAGATCTACCCATATAGAACAAGCAGTTCACCAAGAATTAATGATTGTGATACAATATAAGAACAGGTTCTAAAAAATCACCATAACATATAAGCATCACATTATAGCATGTAAATATTTTCAGTTCAAACATAGCATGTTTCATACTCAAACAATTGTAAAAAAGGGGAATACTAAACTCACCTTAGAGTTAAACAACAATTTCCTCAAGCATAAAAAAGTTCCAAGTCCTAGCACCCTATTATCAGGATACAGGTAGTAAGTTATATGTCCTTAGACTATTGAAAGTATAACTAGGTGTGTTTTATAGTCACAAGTTCATTCACCTTCTTTTCTTAAGAGTTTGCGTGAAAAACTTTCATTTACAGGAAAGTTAGGGTTTTTATCACATGAGTGACAAGTTATAAGATTCTTTTCAATTTGTAAATATGAAAATAAGTTTACTAAGAATTTCTGGTCATAAGATGTTTGAAATTTAGTTATATTTATGGAATTTACACTTTGGTCCTATCAAGTTTTAAAATTTACAATTTTTACCCTAAAGTTTGCTTTCTTTCCATTTTTTTGACCCAATACGACCCTTGTTCATTTCTTAAGGTTTTTATAACCCATTTTGGCCTATTTAAACTCCAAATTTCTAGAATTTAGTTTGTGGGTTTAAAACACAAATTTTTAAGTTACCGGTTACCGTAAAATCGTCAATTTAAAGCATCTAGTTTTCAATCTTTAATATCAACAAATAAAACTCAATTATTACTTTCTAAGCACTTATAATAAGTTTTATAATCTATTTAAACTTTTTAAGATTTGGCCATATTTGAGAATTTTGTCACTTTTCGGGTCTTTAATATTACCCATTTAGTCCATTTTACTACTCCTTTCAACATATTTACTAAGTGTCACGAATTTCTTATGTTTAACATCACCAAACAACTGGAACAAAAACTAGTTTTTGGATTTTTGCATACATACGTCTTTTGTTGCATTAAAGGGTGAATCATTACATTCACACATGTGTAATCGACATAGTTTGTGCATAAATGTTACCAAATCTTTTTGTAACTTTTAAAACAAGTTATAGTGATGTTCATTTACTATTTTAGAGCAGCTTTTAACATGGGTTGAGGGGGTTTTCAAAACAGATGGGTTTTAGGAGCAAAACCCATGAAAATAGGGTTTTCGGGAGTGCAAACGAGTGCACCAACCTTGGTCCACGTTTTACCTTCAAGAGATACCTTGTATGATGTCATGAGTTTTCTAAAAAACAGTAGATGTTTCCGAAGTTTCTGCTTTGAGCAAAGAAAGTAAGATTTTTGTAGAAAAAGAGGGGAAAACTCAAGAAATGACTTTATTCAGGTACATAGATGCTTACACTCCAGAAGTTTTGCATTTTTGGAATGATTCAAGGAGTATGAGGGCTGTTGATTCATGAGTTTGATCCGGAACACCTTGTATATTGCAAAACTCTTGTGTGAAAACCCACTTTAGCTCACTTTCTTGCTTTGTTTGCTCTTGGTTGATGTTGTGATGAAGCTATTCTTCGAAATTTTTCTGGAATGGAGAAGTAAAGCAGAAAGTTTGAGAGTGTTTGGGGGTTGAAATTATAAGGTAGAGGGAGAGATGGAGAGGAGAGTGAAAGTTGCATGTATGGGAAAGTGGAAAAGAAGGTGGAGTATCTGAGGGGGACAAGGAGGAAGGGGATTGGTGGGTGAGGGAAGCGGCCGAATATAGGGGGGTTTCTTTTATTATTTATTTTTTTATAAAGTGTGTGTTTAAAATTGTAGGTGGTGTGTTGTATTTTATAAAATTTGCAAGTACAATATAGATACATGTATGTTTCTGGCCGTATATGTGTATGAACACACATATTTTTATTAGTTTTATTTAAAACTCTTAATTTAGTGTAGAATTGTATTTTCTAAAATTGTTTAATAATTTCTAGACTAAGGCAAGTCATAATAGAATCTTCTAAGGTAATTAAGCATGAAAACAATTAGCATGAAAGATAAATGAAAAGCAATAATGCAAGATTAATTGAAGTTAAAATAGAACCTACGAGTCGGTTGTTACATTCTCCCATCGTTTGGGAAAATTCGTCCCGAAATTTTAGCTTCAATCCAGCTCTGAACGAGTGGACTTAAAGAGGTGTGGATACTTCTTCCTCATCTCATCTTCTCGTTCCCAAGTGAACTCAGGTCCTCGCCTAGAGTTCCATCTTACCTTAACCTTGGGTATACGACTTCGTCTAAGTTTCTTGACCAACCGGTTGGTAATCTTTATAGGCTCCTCCACAAGTTCAATTTGTTATTAATTCTGGCTTCCTTCAGTGGTAATTCCAAGGTTTTATCTGCCAATCACTTTTTCAAGTTGGACACATGGAAGGTGTCATGTATATTGCTCAACTCTTAAGGTAGCCTTAATTGGATGCTACCGAGCCAACCCTTGACATAATTTCAAACGGTCTAATGTATCTTGGGCTTAGCTTGCCTTTCTTGCCAAGTCTGATTGTGGCCTTCCATGGTGCGACTTTTAACATCACCTTATTACCCACTTGAAATTCTAAAGGTTTTCGTCTCCTATCAGCATACTTCTTTTGACGGTCCCTGGCTGCTCTCAGTCGCTCCTTGATCTTAAATACTTTGTCCATGGTTTCCATCATGATATCGGGTCCCATCACTTGGCTATCACCAACCTCACTCCAACTTAATGGCGACTGACATTTTCTACCATATAGGGCTTCATACGGAGCTGCCTTTATACTTGCGTGGTAACTATTATTATAAGAAAACTCCACTAGAGGAAGGTGGTTATCCAAACTTCCACCGAAGTCGATCACGCAAGCTCTTAACATGTCCTCTAGGGTTTGAATTGTCCTTTCACTTTGTCCGTTGGTTTGAGGGTGGTATGCAGTGCTTAAGTCGAGGAGGGTCCCCAAAGCCTGTTGGAGAGATCTCCAAAATCATGAGGTGAAGTGACTATCATGGTCTGAGATAATCGATAGTGGCACTCCATTCCTGGTCACTATTTCGTCGATGTATAGTTGTGCTAACTTTGATAAGTCGTAGTCTTCTCGAATTGGTAAGAAGTGGGCAGATTTGGTAAGTCTATCCATAATTACCCAAATAGCATCATGTCCGTGAAAATTTATTGGTAACTTCGTAACAAATCCATCGTGATGTTATCCCATTTCCACTCTGGGATTTTGAGTTGTTGTAAGGTTCCTGACGGTTTTTGGTTTTTGGCCTTTACCATTGCACACGTTAGACATTTCCCCACATAGATGGCAATTGACTTCTTAAATCCGGGCCACCAGAAAAGTGCCTTTAAATCTTGGTTCATCTTGTCACTTCCCGGGTGAACCGAGTATCTGGATTTGTGTGCCTCGTCTAGGACTATCTCTCTAATTCCACCATACTTTGGTACACATGTCCTTCCTTCACACTTATACAAACCATCATTACTCACTTCTAAATGCTTTTCCATTCTCGTTAACATCTCCTCGGCCAATTTGTCCTCCTTCAAGGCTTCCCTCTGTGCTTCTTTTAATCTAGCAACAAGGCTAGCATACACGCTCATTCTCAAGGCACGATCACGAAGGTTTTTCTCCCTTTCCTTTCTACTCAAGGCGTCTGCCACCAAATTTGCCTTATCGGGATGGGTTCAGATCTCACATTCGTATTCGCTACAATTCTACCCATCTTCTTGGCGTATGTTAACATCTTTTGATCAGAATGTGTTGAAGACTTTTGTGATCGGTATAGCTAACATACTTGGTACCATAGAGATAGTGTCTCCACATTTTGAGTGCAAACACCACGGCACCCAGTTCTAGGTCATGAGTAGTGTAATTCCTTTCATGCTAGTTCAACAATCTAGACGCGTAAGCAATCACCTTGTCTCGCTACATTAACACACACCCCTACCCTTGACGCGAGGCGTCACAATAAACTACGAAATCCTCAATGCATTCTGGTAGGGCAAGGACAGGTGCACTGCACAGCTTCTCCTTGAGTGATTTCAAATGTTTTGTTCTGTTCCTTTCCCCATACAAAGGCTTTTATGCTTTTTTAGTCAAGGCGGTCAGCGACTGTATAATTCGCGAGAAATCTTTGATAAACCTCCTATAGTATCCCAGCCAAACAAAGAAATTGCCTTATCTCGATAGGAGTTTTAGGAA